>CM060629.1:33854737-33879737 GCA_030578275.1 Meda fulgida | reverse complement strand
GCGCCTCATGTGCGTTAAAGTGACCTAATGTAACAGTCTTAAGATAAACATCGTCACTATTTTTGTTAATTAATAAATATTGAAATAAATTGTAGATAGGACATTTGTACTTTTTTTTTGTCCCTCAGTCTGGGCCTCATCCCGCCAATCGGGCCCTAGGCACGTGCCTAGTTTGCCTTTGCATTAATCCGGCTCTGTGTGTGTGTGTGTGTGTGTGTGTGTGTGTGTGTGCGCGTGTGCGTGTGTGTGCGTGTGAGTGTGTGTGTGTGTGTGTGTGTGTGAGTGTGTGTGTGTGTGTGTGTGTGTGTGTGGCCTGGTAAACCCTACGTTATGGGGACAAAATGTCCCCACAAGGATGGCACTATCCGAAATCCTTGTTCGTGTGGGGACATTTTTTGGTCCCCATGAGGAAATCAGCTTATAGATCATACTAAGTGATGTTGTTTGAAAATGTAAAACTGCAGAATGTTTCCTGTGATGGGTAGGTTTAGGGATAGGGTTAGTGTAAGGGAATAGAATATACAGTCTGTACAGTATAAAAACCATTATGTCTATGGAAAGTCCCCATAAAACATGAAAACACAACGTGTGTGTGTGTGTGTGAGAGTGTGTGTGTTCTGATCTCTTCTAGCAACTCATATAAAGTTCTACACAAACAAATCTTTCTTTTACATGAAGCCAGAGTGGATTTTATAGTGTTCTTCATTATTGAATTAGTTATGCAACAGTTTAATTAGACCGTTTTACAGTGAGTCTTTCTCTAGGTCTTTGTGTGAGTCATTGAATCATTCAGTACAGTGTTGATTCAGTTCAATAACTTCGTAAAATTCGTCACTTGATAAACAAGTTCAATTTAGATATAAAGAAGCTTTACAGAAGATAATAGTGTTATTTTTCCAGCTCAATTCAGTTCAGCTTCTTCATTTGATCCCCATTTGATCCCCCGTGTGTGTGTGAGAGACAGCATCGCAGAGTTGTGTGTGTGTGAGAGACAGCATCGCAGATTCGTGTGTGCGAAAGCATCGCAGAGGAGTGTGTGTGAGTGACAAGAGTCGTGTGTGTGAGTGACAGCGTCGCAGAGGAGTGTGTGTGTGAGCGACAAAATCGCAGAGTCGTGTGTGTGAGCGACAGCATCGCAGAGTCGTGTGTGTGTGAAAGACAGCATTGCAGAGTCGCGTGTGTGTGAGAGACAGCATCGCAGAGGAGTGTGTGTGAGTGACAAGAGTCGTGTGTGTGAGCGACAGCGTCGCAGAGGAGTGTGTGTGAGTGACAGCATCGCAGAGTCATGTGTGTGAGCGAAAGCATCGCAGAGTCGTTTGTGTGTGTGAGCGACAGCATCGCAGAGTCGTGTGTGTGTGAGCGACAGGATCGCGGAGTCCTGTGTGTGTAAGCGACAGCATCGCAGAGTCGTGTGTGTGTGTGAGGGACAGCATCGCAGAGTCGTGTGTGTGTGTGAGCGAAAGCATCGCAGGGTCGTGTGTGTGTGTGAGGGACAGCATCGCAGAGTCGTGTGTGTGTGTGAGCGAAAGCATCGCAGGGTCGTGTGTGTGTGAGCGACAGCATCGCAGAGTCGTGTGTGTGTGTGAGCGACAGCATCGCAGAGTCTTGTGTGTGTGTGAGAGCGAAAGCATCGCAGAGTCATGTGTGTGAGCGACAGCATCGCAGAGTCGCTTGTGTGTGAGCGACAGCATCGCAGAGTCGTGTGTGTGTGAGAGACAGCATCGCAGAGGAGTGTGTGTGTGAGCAACAGCATCGCAGAGTCGTGTGTGTGTAAGAGACAGCATCGCAGAGTCATGTGTGTGTGTGAGCGAAAGCATCGCAGAGTCGTGTGTGTGTGTGAGCGACAGCATCGCAGAGTCGCGTGTGTGTGTGAGAGACAGCATCGCAGAGTCGTGTGTGTGTGTGTGAGCGAAAGCATCGCAGAGTCGTGTGTGTGTGAGCGACAGCATCGCGGAGTCGTGTGTGTGTGTGAGAGACAGCATCGCAGAGTCGTGTGTGTGTGTGTGAGCGACAGCATCGCAGAGTCGTGTGTGTGTGTGTGAGCGACAGCATCGCAGAGTCGTGTGTGTGTGAGCGACAGCATCGCAGAGTCGCGTGTGTGTGTGAGAGACAGCATCGCAGAGTCGTGTGTGTGTGTGTGAGCGACAGCATCGCAGAGTCGTGTGTGTGTGAGCGACAGGATCGCGGAGTCGTGTGTGTGTGAGCGACAGCATCGCAGAGTCGCGTGTGTGTGTGAGAGACAGCATCGCAGAGTCGTGTGTGTGTGTGTGAGCGAAAGCATCGCAGAGTCGTGTGTGTGTGAGCGACAGGATCGCGGAGTCGTGTGTGTGTGAGCGACAGCATCGCAGAGTCGTGTGTGTGTGTGAGGGACAGCATCGCAGAGTCGTGTGTGTGTGTGAGCGAAAGCATCGCAGGGTCGTGTGTGTGTGAGCGACAGCATCGCAGAGTCGTGTGTGTGTGTGTGAGCGACAGCATCGCAGAGTCTTGTGTGTGTGTGAGAGCGAAAGCATCGCAGAGTCGTGTGTGTGTGAGCGACAGCATCGCAGAGTCGCGTGTGTGTGAGCGACAGCATCGCAGAGTCGTGTGTGTGTGAGAGACAGCATCGCAGAGGAGTGTGTGTGTGAGCGACAGCATCGCAGAGTCGTGTGTGTGTGAGAGACAGCATCGCAGAGTCATGTGTGTGTGTGAGCGAAAGCATCGCAGAGTCGTGTGTGTGTGTGAGCGACAGCATCGCAGAGTCGCGTGTGTGTGAGCGACAGCATCGCAGAGTCGCGTGTGTGTGAGCGACAGCATCGCAGAGTCGTGTGTGTGTGTGAGCGACAGCATCGCAGAGTCGTGTGTGTGTGTGAGCGAAAGCATTGCAGAGTCGTGTTTGTGTGAGCGACAGCATCGCAGAGTCGTGTGTGTGTGAGCGACAGCATCGCAGAGTCGCGTGTGTGTGAGAGACAGCATCGCAGAGTTATGTGTGTGTGTGAGCGACAGCATCCCAGAGTTATGTGTGTGTGTGAGCGAAAGCATCGTAGAGTCGTGTGTGTGTGAGCGACAGCATCCCAGAGTTATGTGTGTGTGTGAGCGACAGCATCGTAGAGTCGTGTGTGTGTGAGCGACAGCATCGCAGAGTCGCGTGTGTGTGAGAGACAGCATCGCAGAGTCGTGTGTGTGTGAGCGACAGCATCGCAGAGTCGTGTGTGTGTGTGAGCGACAGCATCGCAGAGTCGTGTGTGTGTGTGAGCGACAGCATCGCAGAGTCGTGTGTGTGTGTGAGTGACAGCATCGCAGAGTCGTGTGGGTGTGTGAGTGACAGCATCGCAGAGTCGTGTGTGTGTGTGAGCGACAGCATCGCAGAGTCGTGTGTGTGTGAGCGACAGCATCCCAGAGTCGTGTGTGTGTGTGAGCGACAGCATCGCAGAGTCGTGTGTGTGTGTGAGGGACAGCATCGCAGAGTCGTGTGTGTGTGAGCGACAGCATCGCAGAGTCGTGTGTGTGTGTGAGCGACAGCATCGCAGAGTCGTGTGTGTGTGTGAGCGACAGCATCGCAGAGTCGTGTGTGTGTGAGCGAAAGCATCGCAGAGTCGTGTGTGTGAGAGCGAAAGCATCCCAGAGTCGTGTGTGTGTGTGAGCGACAGCATCGCAGAGTCGTGTGTGTGTGAGCGAAAGCATCGCAGAGTCGTGTGTGTGAGCGACAGCATCGCAGAGTCGTGTGTGTGTTTGAGAGACAGCATCGCAGAGTCGTGTGTGTGTGAGCGAAAGCATCGCAGAGTCGTGTGTGTGTGAGCGAAAGCATCGCAGAGTCGTGTGTGTGTGTGTGAGCGACAGCATCGCAGAGTTGCGTGTGTGTGAGCGACAGCATCGCAGAGTCGTGTGTGTGTGAGCGACAGCAACGCAGAGTCGTGTGTGTGAGCGAAAGCATCGCAGAGTCGTGTGTGTGTGTGAATGACAGCATCGCAGAGTCGTGTGTGTGAGCGAAAGCATCGCAGAGTCGTGTGTGTGTGTGAGCGAAAGCATCGCAGAGTCGTGTGTGTGTGTGAGCGACAGCATCGCAGAGTCGTGTGTGTGTGTGAGTGACAGCATCGCAGAGTCGTGTGTGTGTGAGCGACAGCATCCCAGAGTCGTGTGTGTGTGTGAGCGACAGCATCCCAGAGTCGTGTGTGTGTGTGTGAGCGACAGCATCCCAGAGTCGTGTGTGTGTGTGAGCGACAGCATCCCAGAGTCGTGTGTGTGAGCGACAGCATCGCAGAGTCGTGTGTGTGTGAGCGAAAGCATCGCAGAGTCACGTGTGTGTGAGCGACAGCATCGCAGAGTTGTGTGTGTGTGTGAGCGAAAGCATCGCAGAGTCGTGTGTGTGTGTGTGAGCGAAAGCATCGCAGAGTCGTGTGTGTGAGCGACAGCATCGCAGAGTCGTGTGTGTGTGTGAGCGACAGCATCGCAGAGTCTTGTGTGTGTGTGAGAGCGAAAGCATCGCAGAGTCGTGTGTGTGTGAGCGACAGCATCGCAGAGTCGCGTGTGTGTGAGCGACAGCATCGCAGAGTCGTGTGTGTGTGAGAGACAGCATCGCAGAGGAGTGTGTGTGTGAGCGACAGCATCGCAGAGGAGTGTGTGTGTGAGAGACAGCATCGCAGAGTCATGTGTGTGTGTGAGCGAAAGCATCGCAGAGTCGTGTGTGTGTGTGAGCGACAGCATCGCAGAGTCGCGTGTGTGTGTGAGAGACAGCATCGCAGAGTCGTGTGTGTGTGTGTGAGCGAAAGCATCGCAGAGTCGTGTGTGTGTGAGCGACAGGATCGCGGAGTCGTGTGTGTGTGTGAGAGACAGCATCGCAGAGTCGTGTGTGTGTGTGTGAGCGACAGCATCGCAGAGTCGTGTGTGTGTGTGTGAGCGACAGCATCGCAGAGTCGTGTGTGTGTGAGCGACAGCATCGCAGAGTCGTGTGTGTGTGTGAGAGACAGCATCGCAGAGTCGTGTGTGTGTGTGTGAGCGACAGCATCGCAGAGTCGTGTGTGTGTGAGCGACAGGATCGCGGAGTCGTGTGTGTGTGAGCGACAGCATCGCAGAGTCGCGTGTGTGTGTGAGAGACAGCATCGCAGAGTCGTGTGTGTGTGTGTGAGCGAAAGCATCGCAGAGTCGTGTGTGTGTGAGCGACAGGATCGCGGAGTCGTGTGTGTGTGAGCGACAGCATCGCAGAGTCGTGTGTGTGTGTGAGGGACAGCATCGCAGAGTCGTGTGTGTGTGTGAGCGAAAGCATCGCAGGGTCGTGTGTGTGTGAGCGACAGCATCGCAGAGTCGTGTGTGTGTGTGTGAGCGACAGCATCGCAGAGTCTTGTGTGTGTGTGAGAGCGAAAACATCGCAGAGTCGTGTGTGTGTGAGCGACAGCATCGCAGAGTCGCGTGTGTGTGAGCGACAGCATCGCAGAGTCGTGTGTGTGTGAGAGACAGCATCGCAGAGGAGTGTGTGTGTGAGCGACAGCATCGCAGAGTCGTGTGTGTGTGAGAGACAGCATCGCAGAGTCATGTGTGTGTGTGAGCGAAAGCATCGCAGATTCGTGTGTGTGTGTGAGCGACAGCATCGCAGAGTCGTGTGTGTGTGAGCGACAGCATCGCAGAGTCGTGTGTGTGTGTGAGCGAAAGCATCGCAGAGTCGTGTGTGTGTGAGCGACAGCATCGCAGAGTCGTGTGTGTGTGAGCGACAGCATCCCAGAGTCGTGTGTGTGTGTGAGCGACAGCATCGCAGAGTCGTGTGTGTGTGTGAGGGACAGCATCGCAGAGTCGTGTGTGTGTGAGCGACAGCATCGCAGAGTCGTGTGTGTGTGTGAGCGACAGCATCGCAGAGTCGTGTGTGTGTGTGAGCGACAGCATCGCAGAGTCGTGTGTGTGTGAGCGAAAGCATCGCAGAGTCGTGTGTGTGAGAGCGAAAGCATCCCAGAGTCGTGTGTGTGTGTGAGCGACAGCATCGCAGAGTCGTGTGTGTGTGAGCGAAAGCATCGCAGAGTCGTGTGTGTGTGAGCGACAGCATCGCAGAGTCGTGTGTGTGAGCGAAAGCATCGCAGAGTCGTGTGTGTGTGTGAGTGACAGCATCGCAGAGTCGTGTGTGTGTGAGCGACAGCATCGCAGAGTAGTGTGTGTGAGCGAAAGCATCGCAGAGTCGTGTGTGTGTGTGAGCGAAAGCATCGCAGAGTCGTGTGTGTGTGAGCGACAGCATCGCAGAGTCGTGTGTGTGTGTGTGAGCGACAGCATCGCAGAGTTGCGTGTGTGTGAGCGACAGCATCGCAGAGTCGTGTGTGTGTGAGCGACAGCAGCGCAGAGTCGTGTGTGTGAGCGAAAGCATCGCAGAGTCGTGTGTGTGTGTGAATGACAGCATCGCAGAGTCGTGTGTGTGAGCGAAAGCATCGCAGAGTCGTGTGTGTGTGTGAGCGAAAGCATCGCAGAGTCGTGTGTGTGTGTGAGCGACAGCATCGCAGAGTCGTGTGTGTGTGTGAGTGACAGCATCGCAGAGTCGTGTGTGTGTGAGCGACAGCATCCCAGAGTCGTGTGTGTGTGTGAGCGACAGCATCCCAGAGTCGTGTGTGTGTGTGTGAGCGACAGCATCCCAGAGTCGTGTGTGTGTGTGAGCGACAGCATCCCAGAGTCGTGTGTGTGAGCGACAGCATCGCAGAGTCGTGTGTGTGTGAGCGAAAGCATCGCAGAGTCACGTGTGTGTGAGCGACAGCATCGCAGAGTTGTGTGTGTGTGTGAGCGAAAGCATCGCAGAGTCGTGTGTGTGTGTGTGAGCGAAAGCATCGCAGAGTCGTGTGTGTGAGCGACAGCATCGCAGAGTCGTGTGTGTGTGTGAGCGACAGCATCGCAGAGTCTTGTGTGTGTGTGAGAGCGAAAGCATCGCAGAGTCGTGTGTGTGTGAGCGACAGCATCGCAGAGTCGCGTGTGTGTGAGCGACAGCATCGCAGAGTCGTGTGTGTGTGAGAGACAGCATCGCAGAGGAGTGTGTGTGTGAGCGACAGCATCGCAGAGGAGTGTGTGTGTGAGAGACAGCATCGCAGAGTCATGTGTGTGTGTGAGCGAAAGCATCGCAGAGTCGTGTGTGTGTGTGAGCGACAGCATCGCAGAGTCGCGTGTGTGTGTGAGAGACAGCATCGCAGAGTCGTGTGTGTGTGTGTGAGCGAAAGCATCGCAGAGTCGTGTGTGTGTGAGCGACAGGATCGCGGAGTCGTGTGTGTGTGTGAGAGACAGCATCGCAGAGTCGTGTGTGTGTGTGTGAGCGACAGCATCGCAGAGTCGTGTGTGTGTGTGTGAGCGACAGCATCGCAGAGTCGTGTGTGTGTGAGCGACAGCATCGCAGAGTCGTGTGTGTGTGTGAGAGACAGCATCGCAGAGTCGTGTGTGTGTGTGTGAGCGACAGCATCGCAGAGTCGTGTGTGTGTGAGCGACAGGATCGCGGAGTCGTGTGTGTGTGAGCGACAGCATCGCAGAGTCGCGTGTGTGTGTGAGAGACAGCATCGCAGAGTCGTGTGTGTGTGTGTGAGCGAAAGCATCGCAGAGTCGTGTGTGTGTGAGCGACAGGATCGCGGAGTCGTGTGTGTGTGAGCGACAGCATCGCAGAGTCGTGTGTGTGTGTGAGGGACAGCATCGCAGAGTCGTGTGTGTGTGTGAGCGAAAGCATCGCAGGGTCGTGTGTGTGTGAGCGACAGCATCGCAGAGTCGTGTGTGTGTGTGTGAGCGACAGCATCGCAGAGTCTTGTGTGTGTGTGAGAGCGAAAACATCGCAGAGTCGTGTGTGTGTGAGCGACAGCATCGCAGAGTCGCGTGTGTGTGAGCGACAGCATCGCAGAGTCGTGTGTGTGTGAGAGACAGCATCGCAGAGGAGTGTGTGTGTGAGCGACAGCATCGCAGAGTCGTGTGTGTGTGAGAGACAGCATCGCAGAGGAGTGTGTGTGTGAGCGACAGCATCGCAGAGTCATGTGTGTGTGTGAGCGAAAGCATCGCAGATTCGTGTGTGTGTGTGAGCGACAGCATCGCAGAGTCGTGTGTGTGTGAGCGACAGCATCGCAGAGTCGTGTGTGTGTGTGAGCGAAAGCATCGCAGAGTCGTGTGTGTGTGAGCGACAGCATCGCAGAGTCGTGTGTGTGTGAGCGACAGCATCCCAGAGTCGTGTGTGTGTGTGAGCGACAGCATCGCAGAGTCGTGTGTGTGTGTGAGGGACAGCATCGCAGAGTCGTGTGTGTGTGAGCGACAGCATCGCAGAGTCGTGTGTGTGTGTGAGCGACAGCATCGCAGAGTCGTGTGTGTGTGTGAGCGACAGCATCGCAGAGTCGTGTGTGTGTGAGCGAAAGCATCGCAGAGTCGTGTGTGTGAGAGCGAAAGCATCCCAGAGTCGTGTGTGTGTGTGAGCGACAGCATCGCAGAGTCGTGTGTGTGTGAGCGAAAGCATCGCAGAGTCGTGTGTGTGTGAGCGAAAGCATCGCAGAGTCGTGTGTGTGTTTGAGAGACAGCATCGCAGAGTCGTGTGTGTGTGAGCGAAAGCATCGCAGAGTCGTGTGTGTGTGAGCGAAAGCGTCGCAGAGTCGTGTGTGTGTGTGTGAGCGACAGCATCGCAGAGTCTTGTGTGTGTGAGCGACAGCATCGCAGAGTCGTGTGTGTGTGAGCGACAGCATCGCAGAGTCGTGTGTGTGAGCGAAAGCATCGCAGAGTCGTGTGTGTGTGTGAATGACAGCATCGCAGAGTCGTGTGTGTGAGCGAAAGCATCGCAGAGTCGTGTGTGTGTGTGAGCGAAAGCATCGCAGAGTCGTGTGTGTGTGTGAGCGACAGCATCGCAGAGTCGTGTGTGTGTGTGAGTGACAGCATTGCAGAGTCGTGTGTGTGTGAGCGACAGCATCCCAGAGTCGTGTGTGTGTGTGAGCGACAGCATCCCAGAGTCGTGTGTGTGTGTGTGAGCGACAGCATCCCAGAGTCGTGTGTGTGTGTGAGCGACAGCATCCCAGAGTCGTGTGTGTGAGCGACAGCATCGCAGAGTCGTGGGTGTGTGAGCGAAAGCATCGCAGAGTTACGTGTGTGTGAGCGACAGCATCGCAGAGTTGTGTGTGTGTGTGAGCGAAAGCATCGCAGAGTCGTGTGTGTGTGTGTGAGCGAAAGCATCGCAGAGTCGTGTGTGTGAGCGACAGCATCGCAGAGTCGTGTGTGTGTTTAAGAGACAGCATCGCAGAGTCGTGTGTGTGTGAGCGAAAGCATCGCAGAGTCGTGTGTGTGTGAGCGAAAGCATCGCAGAGTCGTGTGTGTGTGTGAGCGAAAGCATCGCAGAGTCGTGTGTGTGTGTGAGCGACAGCATCGCAGAGTCGTGTGTGTGTGTGAGTGACAGCATCGCAGAGTCGTGTGTGTTTGAGCGACAGCATCCCAGAGTCGTGTGTGTGTGTGAGTGACAGCATCCCAGAGTCGCGTGTGTGTGTGTGAGCGACAGCATCCCAGAGTCGTGTGTGTGTGTGAGCGACAGCATCCCAGAGTCGTGTGTGTGAGCGACAGCATCGCAGAGTCGTGTGTGTGTGAGCGAAAGCATCGCAGGGTCGTGTGTGTGTGAGCGACAGCATCGCAGAGTCGTGTGTGTGTGTGAGCGACAGCATCGCAGAGTCGTGTGTGTGTGTGTGAGCGACAGCATCGCAGAGTCGTGTGTGTGTGTGAGGGACAGCATCGCAGAGTCGTGTGTGTGTGTGTGAGCGACAGCATCGCAGAGTCGTGTGTGTGTGTGTGTGAGCGACAGCATCGCAGATTTGTGTGTGTGTGTGAGCGACAGCATCGCAGAGTCGTGTGTGTGTGTGAGCGACAGCATCGCAGAGTCGTGTGTGTGTGTGAGAGACAGCATCGCAGAGTCGTGTGTGTGTGAGCGAAAGCATCGCAGAGTCGTGTGTGTGTGTGAGCGACAGCATCGCAGAGTCGTGTGTGTGTGAGCGACAGCATCGCAGAGTCGTGTGTGTGTGAGCGACAGCATCGCAGAGTCGTGTGTGTGAGCGAAAGCATCGTAGAGTCGTGTGTGTGTGAGCGACAGCATCGCAGAGTCGTGTGTGTGTGAGCGACAGCATCGCAGTGTCGGGTGTGTGAGCGAAAGCATCGCAGAGTCGTGTGTGTGTGTGAGCGACAGCATCGCAGAGTCGTGTGTGTGTGTGAGAGACAGCATCGCAGAGTCGTGTGTGTGTGAGCGAAAGCATCGCAGAGTCGTGTGTGTGAGGGACAGCATCGCAGAGTCGTGTGTGTGTGTGTGAGCGACAGCATCGCAGAGTCTTGTGTGTGTGTGTGAGCGACAGCATCGCAGAGTCGTGTGTGTGTGTGTGAGCGACAGCATCGCAGATTCGTGTGTGTGTGTGAGCGACAGCATCGCAGAGTCGTGTGTGTGTGTGTGAGAGACAGTATCGCAGAGTCGTGTGTGTGTGAGCGACAGCATCGCAGAGTCTTGTGTGTGTGTGAGTGACAGCATCGCAGAGTCGTGTGTGTGTGTGAGTGACAGCATCGCAGAGTCGTGTGTGTGTGTGAGCGACAGCATCGCAGAGTCGTGTGTGTGTGAGCGACAGCATCGCAGAGTCGTGTGTGTGTGTGAGCGACAGCATCGCAGAGTCGCGTGTGTGTGAGCGACAGCATCGCTGAGTCGTGTGTGTGTGTGTGAGCGACAGCATCGCAGAGTCGTGTGTGTGTGTGAGGGACAGCATCGCAGAGTCGTGTGTGTGTGTGTGAGCGACAGCATCGCAGAGTCGTGTGTGTGTGTGTGAGCGACAGCATCGCAGATTCGTGTGTGTGTGTGAGCGACAGCATCGCAGAGTCGTGTGTGTGTGTGAGAGACAGCATCGCAGAGTCGTGTGTGTGTGTGAGCGACAGCATCGAAGAGTCGTGTGTGTGTGTGAGCGACAGCATCGCAGAGTCGTGTGTGTGTGTGAGAGACAGCATCGCAGAGTCGAGTGTGTGTGAGCGAAAGCATCGCAGAGTCGTGTGTGTGTGTGTGAGCGACAGCATCGCAGAGTCGTGTGTGTGTGTGTGAGCGACAGCATCGCAGATTCGTGTGTGTGTGTGAGCGACAGCATCGCAGAGTCGTGTGTGTGTGTGAGCGACAGCATCGCAGAGTCGTGTGTGTGTGTGAGAGACAGCATCGCAGAGTCGTGTGTGTGTGAGCGAAAGCATCGCAGAGTCGTGTGTGTGTGTGAGCGACAGCATCGCAGAGTCGTGTGTGTGTGAGCGACAGCATCGCAGAGTCGTGTGTGTGTGAGCAACAGCATCGCAGAGTCGTGTGTGTGAGCGAAAGCATCGCAGAGTCGTGTGTGTGTGTGAGTGACAGCATCGCAGAGTCGTGTGTGTGTGTGAGTGACAGCATCGCAGAGTCGTGTGTGTGTGTGAGCGACAGCATCCCAGAGTTATGTGTGTGTGTGAGCGACAGCATCGTATAGTCGTGTGTGTGTGAGCGACAGCATCGCAGAGTCGCGTGTGTATGAGAGACAGCATCGCAGAGTTATGTGTGTGAGCGACAGCATCGCAGAGTCGCGTGTGTGTGAGAGACAGCATCGCAGAGTTGTGTGTGTGTGTGAGCGACAGCATCGTATAGTCGTGTGTGTGTGAGCGACAGCATCGCAGAGTCGCGTGTGTATGAGAGACAGCATCGCAGAGTTATGTGTGTGAGCGACAGCATCGCAGAGTCGTGTGTGTGAGCGACAGCATCGCAGAGTTGTGTGTGTGTGAGCGACAGCATCGTAGAGTCGTGTGTGTATGAGCGACAGCATCGCAGAGTCGTGTGTGTGAGCGACAGCATCGTAGAGTCGTGTGTGTGTGAGCGACAGCATCGCAGAGTCGCGTGTGTGTGAGAGACAGCATCGCAGAGTTATGTGTGTGTGTGAGCGACAGCATCCCAGAGTCGTGTGTGTGTGTGAGCGACAGCATCCCAGAGTCGTGTGTGTGTGTGAGCGACAGCATCCCAGAGTCGTGTGTGTGTGTGAGCGACAGCATCCCAGAGTCGTGTGTGTGAGCGACAGCATCGCAGAGTCGTGTGTGTGTGAGCGACAGCATCGCAGAGTCGCGTGTGTGTGAGCGACAGGATCGCAGAGTCGTGTGTGTGTGTGAGTGACAGCATCGCAGAGTCGTGTGTGTGTGTGAGCGACAGCATCGCAGAGTCGTGTGTGTGTGTGAGCGAAAGCATCGCAGAGTCGTGTGTGTGTGTGAGCGACAGCATCGCAGAGTCGTGTGTGTGAGCGACAGCATCGCAGAGTCGTGTGTGTGTGTGTGAGCGACAGCATCGCAGAGTCGTGTGTGTGTGTGAGGGACAGCATCGCAGAGTCGTGTGTGTGTGTGTGAGCGACAGCATTGCAGAGTCGTGTGTTTGTGTGTGAGCGACAGCATCGCAGATTCGTGTGTGTGTGTGAGCGACAGCATCGCAGAGTCGTGTGTGTGTGTGAGAGACAGCATCGCAGAGTCGTGTGTGTGTGTGTGTGTGAGCGACAGCATCGCAGAGTCGTGTGTGTGTGTGAGCGACAGCATCGCAGAGTCGTGTGTGTGTGAGCGACAGCATCGCAGAGTCGTGTGTGTGTGTGAGCGACAGCATCGCAGAGTCGTGTGTGTGTGTGAGTGACAGCATCGCAGAGTCATGTGTGTGTGTGAGAGACAGCATCGCAGAGGCGTGTGTGTGTGAGCGAAAGCATCGCAACGTCGTGTGTGTGTGAGCGACAGCATCGCAGAGTCGTGTGTGTGTGTGAGTGACAGCATCGCAGAGTCGTGTGTGTGTGTGAAGGACAGCATCGCAGAGTCGTGTGTGTGTGTGAGTGACAGCATCGCAGAGTCGTGTGTGTGTGAGCGACAGCATCGCAGAGTCGTGTGTGTGTGAGCGACAGCATCGCAGAGTCGTGTGTGTGTGTGAGCGATAGCATCACAGAGTCGCGTGTGTGTGAGCGACAGCATCGCAGAGTCGTGTGTGTGTGTGTGAGCGACGGCATCGCAGAGTCGTGTGTGTGTGTGAGGGACAGCATCGCAGAGTCGTGTGTGTGTGTGTGAGCGACAGCATCGCAGAGTCGTGTGTGTGTGTGTGAGCGACAGCATCCTAGATTCGTGTGTGTGTGTGAGCGACAGCATCGCAGAGTCGTGTGTGTGTGTGAGAGACAGCATCGCAGAGTCGTGTGTGTGTGTGAGCGACAGCATCGCAGAGTCGTGTGTGTGTGTGAGCGACAGCATCGCAGAGTCGTGTGTGTGTGTGAGAGACAGCATTGCAGAGTCGTGTGTGTGTGAGCGAAAGCATCGCAGAGTCGTGTGTGTGTGTGCGAGCGACAGCATCGCAGAGTCGTGTGTGTGTGAGCGACAGCATCGCAGATTCGTGTGTGTGTGTGAGCGACAGCATCGCAGAGTTGTGTGTGTGTGTGAGCGACAGCATCGCAGAGTCGTGTGTGTGTGTGAGAGACAGCATCGCAGAGTCGTGTGTGTGTGAGCGAAAGCATCGCAGAGTCGTGTGTGTGTGTGAGCGACAGCATCGCAGAGTCGTGTGTGTGTGAGCGACAGCATCGAAGAGTCGTGTGTGTGTGAGCGACAGCATCGCAGAGTCGTGTGTGTGAGCGACATCATCGCAGAGTCGTGTGTGTGTGTGAGCGACAGCATCGCAGAGTCGTGTGTGTGTGTGAGAGACAGCATCGCAGAGTCGTGTGTGTGTGAGCGACAGCATCGCAGAGTCGTGTGTGTGTGAGCGACAGCATCGCAGAGTCGTGTGTGTGTGTGAGTGACAGCATCGCAGAGTCGTGTGTGTGTGTGAACGACAGCATCGCAGAGTCGTGTGTGTGTGTGAGTGACAGCATCGCAGAGTCGTGTGTGTGTGTGAGCGACAGCATCGCAGAGTCGTGTGTGTGTGAGCGACAGCATCGCAGAGTCGTGTGTGTGTGTGAGCGACAGCATCGCAGAGTCGCGTGTGTGTGAGCGACAGCATCGCAGAGTCGTGTGTGTGTGTGTGAGCGACAGCATCGCAGAGTCGTGTGTGTGTGTGAGGGACAGCATCGCAGAGTCGTGTGTGTGTGTGTGAGCGACAGCATCGCAGAGTCGTGTGTGTGTGTGTGAGCGACAGCATCGCAGATTCGTGTGTGTGTGTGAGCGACAGCATCGCAGAGTCGTGTGTGTGTGTGAGAGACAGCATCGCAGAGTCGTGTGTGTGTGTGAGCGACAGCATCGCAGAGTCGTGTGTGTGTGTGAGAGACAGCATCGCAGAGTCGTGTGTGTGTGAGCGAAAGCATCGCAGAGTCGTGTGTGTGTGAGCGACAGCATCGCAGAGTCGTGTGTGTGTGAGCGACAGCATCGCAGAGTCGTGTGTGTGTGAGCGACAGCATCGCAGAGTCGTGTGTGTGTGAGCGACAGCATCGCAGAGTCGTGTGTGTGTGAGCGACAGCATCGCAGAGTCGTGTGTGTGTGAGCGACAGCATCGCAGAGTCGTGTGTGTGTGTGAGTGACAGCATCGCAGAGTCGTGTGTGTGTGTGAGTGACAGCATCGCAGAGTCGTGTGTGTCTGTGAGCGACAGCATCGCAGAGTCGTGTGTGTGTGAGCGACAGCATCCCAGAGTTATGTGTGTGTGTGAGCGACAGCATCGCAGAGTCGTGTGTGTGTGAGCGACAGCATCGCAGAGTCGCGTGTGTGTGAGAGACAGCATCGCAGAGTTATGTGTGTGAGCGACAGCATCGCAGAGTCGCGTGTGTGTGAGAGACAGCATCGCAGAGTCGTGTGTGTGAGCGACAGCATCGCAGAGTCGTGTGTGTGTGAGCGACAGCATTGTAGAGTCGTGTGTGTATGAGCGACAGCATCGCAGAGTCGTGTGTGTGAGCGACAGAATCGTAGAGTCGTGTGTGTGTGAGCGACAGCATCGCAGAGTCGCGTGTGTGTGAGAGACAGCATCGCAGAGTTATGTGTGTGTGTGAGCGACAGCATCCCAGAGTCGTGTGTGTGTGAGCGACAGCATCCCAGAGTCGTGTGTGTGTGTGAGCGACAGCATCCCAGAGTCGTGTGTGTGTGTGAGCGACAGCATCCCAGAGTCGTGTGTGTGAGCGACAGCATCGCATAGTCGCGTGTGTGTGAGCGACAGCATCGCAGAGTCGTGTGTGTGTGTGTGAGCGACAGCATCGCAGAGTCGTGTGTGTGTGTGAGCGAAAGCATCGCAGAGTCGTGTGTGTGTGTGAGCGACAGCATCGCAGAGTCGTGTGTGTGTGAGCGACAGCATCCCAGAGTTATGTGTGTGTGTGAGCGACAGCATCGTAGAGTCGTGTGTGTGTGAGCGACAGCATCGCAGAGTCGCGTGTGTGTGAGAGACAGCATCGCAGAGTTATGTGTGTGAGCGACAGCATCGCAGAGTCGCGTGTGTGTGAGAGACAGCATCGCAGAGTCGTGTGTGTGAGCGACAGCATCGCAGAGTCGTGTGTGTGTGAGCGACAGCATTGTAGAGTCGTGTGTGTATGAGCGACAGCATCGCAGAGTCGTGTGTGTGAGCGACAGCATCGTAGAGTCGTGTGTGTGTGAGCGACAGCATCGCAGAGTCGCGTGTGTGTGAGAGACAGCATCGCAGAGTTATGTGTGTGTGTGAGCGACAGCATCCCAGAGTCGTGTGTGTGTGAGCGACAGCATCCCAGAGTCGTGTGTGTGTGTGAGCGACAGCATCCCAGAGTCGTGTGTGTGTGTGAGCGACAGCATCCCAGAGTCGTGTGTGTGAGCGACAGCATCTCAGAGTCGTGTGTGTGTGAGAGACAGCATCGCAGAGTCGCGTGTGTGTGAGCGACAGCATCGCAGAGTCGTGTGTGTGTGTGTGAGCGACAGCATCGCAGAGTCGTGTGTGTGTGTGAGCGAAAGCATCGCAGAGTCGTGTGTGTGTGAGCGACAGCATCGCAGAGTCGCGTGTGTGTGAGCGACAGCATCGCAGAGTCGTGTGTGTGTGTGTGAGCGACAGCATCGCAGAGTCGTGTGTGTGTGTGAGGGACAGCATCGCAGAATCGTGTGTGTGTGTGTGAGCGACAGCATCGCAGAGTCGTGTGTGTGTGTGTGAGCGACAGCATCGCAGATTCGTGTGTGTGTGTGAGCGACAGCATCGCAGAGTCGTGTGTGTGTGTGAGAGACAGCATCGCAGAGTCGTGTGTGTGTGTGAGCGACAGCATCGCAGAGTTTTGTGTGTGTGTGAGCGACAGCATCGCAGAGTCGTGTGTGTGTGTGAGAGACAGCATCGCAGAGTCGTGTGTGTGTGAGCGAAAGCATCGCAGAGTCGTGTGTGTGTGTGAGCGACAGCATCGCAGAGTCGTGTGTGTGTGAGCGACAGCATCGCAGAGTCGTGTGTGTGTGAGCGACAGCATCGCAGAGTCATGTGTGTGAGCGAAAGCATCGCAGAGTCGTGTGTGTGTGTGAGTGACAGCATCGCAGAGTCGTGTGTGTGAGCGAAAGCATCGCAGAGTCGTGTGTGTGTGTGAGCGACAGCATCGCAGAGTCGTGTGTGTGTGTGTGAGTGACAGCATCGCAGAGTCGTGTGTGTGTGAGCGACAGCATCGCAGAGTCGTGTGTGTGTGTGAGTGACAGCATCGCAGAGTCGTGTGTGTGTGTGAGCGACAGCATCGCAGAGTCGTGTGTGTGTGTGAGCGACAGCATCGCAGAGTCGTGTGTGTGTGTGAGCGACAGCATCGCAGAGTCGTGTGTGTGTGAGCGAAAGCATCGCAGAGTCGTGTGTGTGTGTGTGAGCGACAGCATCCCAGAGTCGTGTGTGTGTGTGAGCGACAACATCGCAGAGTCGTGTGTGTGTGAGCGAAAGCATCGCAGAGTCGTGTGTGTGAGCGAAAGCATCGCAGAGTCGTGTGTGTGTATGAGCGACAGCATCGCAGAGTCGTGTGTGTGTATGAGCGACATCATCGCAGAGTCGTGTGTGTGTGAGCGACAGCATCGCAGAGTCGTGTGTGTGTGTGAGCGACAGCATCGCAGTCGTGTGTGTGTGTGAGTGACAGCATCGCAGAGTCGTGTGTGTGTGAGCGACAGCATCCCAGAGTCGTGTGTGTGTGAGCGACAGCATCGCAGAGTCGTGTGTGTGTGAGTGACAGCATCGCAGAGTCGTGTGTGTGTGTGAGCGACAGCATCGCAGTCGTGTGTGTGTGTGAGCGAAAGCATCGCAGAGTCGTGTGTGTGTGTGAGTGACAGCATCGCAGAGTCGTGTGTGTGAGCGAAAGCATCGCAGAGTCGTGTGTGTGTGTGAGCGACAGCATCGCAGAGTCGTGTGTGTGTGTGAGTGACAGCATCGCAGAGTCATGTCTGTGTGTGAGCGACAGCATCGCAGAGTCGTGTGTGTGTGAGCGACAGCATCGCAGAGTCGTGTGTGTGAGCCAAAGCATCGCAGAGTCGTGTGTGTGTGTGAGCGAAAGCATCGCAGAGTCGTGTGTGTGTGTGAGCGACAGCATCGCAGTCGTGTGTGTGTGTGAGTGACAGCATCGCAGAGTCGTGTGTGTGTGTGAACGACAGCATCGCAGAGTCGTGTGTGTGTGTGAGTGACAGCATCGCAGAGTCGTGTGTGTGTGTGAACGACAGCAGCGCAGAGTCGTGTGTGTGTGAGCGACAGCATCGCAGTCTTGTGTGTGTGAGCGACAGCATCGCAGAGTCGTGTGTGTGTGTGAGCGACAGCATCCCAGAGTCGTGTGTGTGTGACCGACAGCATCCCAGAGTCGTGTGTGTGTGTGAGCGACAGCATCCCAGAGTCGTGTGTGTGTGTGAGGGACAGCATCGCAGAGTCGTGTGTGTGTGTGTGAGCGACAGCATCGCAGAGTCGTGCGTGTGTGTGAGCGAAAGCATCGCAGAGTCGTGTGTGTGAGCGAAAGCATCGCAGAGTCGTGTGTGTGTGTGAGTGACAGCATCGCAGAGTCGTGTGTGTGAGCGAAAGCATCGCAGAGTCGTGTGTGTGTGTGAGCGAAAGCATCGCAGAGTCGTGTGTGTGTGTGAGCGACAGCATCGCAGAGTCGTGTGTGTGTGAGCGAAAGCATCGCAGAGTAGTGTGTGTGAGCGAAAGCATCGCAGAGTAGTGTGTGTGAGCGAAAGCATCGCAGAGTCGTGTGTGTGTGTGAGCGAAAGCATCGCAGAGTCGTGTGTGTGTGAGCGAAAGCATCGCAGAGTCGTGTGTGTGTGAGCGAAAGCATCGCAGAGTCGTGTGTGTGTGTGAGCGAAAGCATCGCAGAGTCGTGTGTGTGTGAGCGAAAGCATCGTAGAGTCGTGTGTGTGTGTGAGCGACAGCATCGCAGAGTCGTGTGTGTGTGAGCGAAAGCATCGCAGAGTCGTGTGTGTGTGAGCGACAGCATCGCAGAGTCGTGTGTGTGTGAGCGACAGCATCGCAGAGTCGTGTGTGTGTGAGCGACAGCATCGCAGAGTCGTGTGTGTGTGAGCGACAGCATCGCAGAGTCGTGTGTGTGAGCGAAAGCATCGCAGAGTCGTGTGTGTGTGTGAGCGAAAGCATCGCAGAGTCGTGTGTGTGTGAGCGAAAGCATAGCAGAGTCGTGTGTGTGTGAGCGAAAGCATCGCAGAGTCGTGTGTGTGTGTGAGCGAAAGCATCGCAGAGTCGTGTGTGTGTGAGCGACAGCATCGCAGAGTCGTGTGTGTGAGCGAAAGCATCGCAGAGTCGTGTGTGTGTGTGAGTGACAGCATCGCAGAGTCGTGTGTGTGTGAGCGACAGCATCGCAGAGTAGTGTGTGTGAGCGAAAGCATCGCAGAGTCGTGTGTGTGTGTGAGCGAAAGCATCGCAGAGTCGTGTGTGTGTGAGCGAAAGCATCGCAGAGTCGTGTGTGTGTGAGCGAAAGCATCGCAGAGTCGTGTGTGTGTGTGAGCGAAAGCATCGCAGAGTCGTGTGTGTGTGAGCGAAAGCATAGCCGAGTCGTGTGTGTGTGTGAGCGACAGCATCGCAGAGTCGTGTGTGTGAGCGAAAGCATCGCAGAGTCGTGTGTGTGTGTGAGTGACAGCATCGCAGAGTCGTGTGTGTGTGAGCGACAGCATCGCAGAGTCGTGTGTGTGTGAGAGACAGCATCGCAGAGTCGTGTGTGTGAGCGACAGCGTTATATGGGAAACACACACCTGAACGGATAAGTAGACATAATTAGGCTGGTCTCTGGACCGTGCTCTGTGTGTGTGTGTGTGTGTGTGTGTGTGTGTGTGTGTGTGTGTGTGTGTGTGTGTGTGTGTGTGTGTGTGTGTGTGTGTGTGTGTGTGTGTGTTGAGGTGTTTCTGCCACCTGACTCATTAACACACCAGCTGGCATCACAGATTGAGCTCCGCCCACCCAATTACTGATGACATCACTGTTCTCAATGCCTCAGCAGGGAGGCGCGTGATTGGCCGAGAGCACTTTTTGTCTTTTGTATCCTTGAACACTTTCCCTTTCTGCTGTTCTTGAGACATTCAACCCATTAATCCACAACATGATCATTAAAGGGACAGTTCACACAAAAAACATCATTTACCTGCTCACGTCGTTCCAAACCGGTATGATTTTCTTTCTTCTTCTGTTTAATATGATGTGTGGCATGCGGTTATCTTCGGTAACACTTTATAATACTGTTCCTTCATAAATGAGTAACTACACAGAAACAAACGAGTAAAGCACTAATATCACTCTAGTAACTGCTATTAACTAACAAGAAGCTCTGATTAATGAATGAAGTCAGTGTTCAGTTGAATGTGGAAGTGGAAAAACTACTATTTTTCAAACCTTCCAAAGAACTACTATATACAGGTTCATAATTAACATCAATAATGCATAATTTATAATAAAAGGTAGCGTAACCCACTAGTAACGACTCAAGTGTTGCTACAACTTTCTAAAGCAACTATTAATTATTTGTAAGTAAATCCATTAAAAGGAATCTTACAAAAATCTCAAAATCTTACAATAACGTCAGTCAATATTAGGGAGTTATCAAGGTTTTCACTTTAGAATAATGATCCAAATAATTAGTTGCTTTAGAAAGATGTAATAACACTTGATTCATATAAATGATGCATGTTAATAATGAACCTGTATAGTTCTTAGTGAAGTATGAAAAACCGTAGCTAATAGTGAACTTCCACATTCAACTGAACACTATTACTTATTAGTTCATTAATCTGAGTTTCTTGTCAGCTAATAGTTGTTACTACAATGTTAATAGTGCGTTACTCACTTTACAATACTGTTCCATCATAAATGAATAACTACAGAAACAAATGTCACCATAAAATCTACTACTAATACTTTGATCAAGTATTAACTTAATGTGCACAACATGACTTTAGCGGAAGTATTTAAATCAACACTGGTGTCTTTTAACTCGAACAAACCACTGTAATGATTTACTTTCCCACAAAATGCGTTGCTTCATCAGGGTTCAATAAAAGTATCATTTTTTGCTATCATGTAGTGAAAAGCACGTTTTTTAAGCTCCATTTACCCGCATCTAACAGAAGGAGACGTGTTCTGCTCATTAAAACCTGATGATTGTTCCCATCACGCCCCCAAAACGCAAGACTGAACAAATCAGAAGCTCTTTTCAATTAATAGTGTTTTCAGTAAAGCAAATCCTCTCAAAGCGGCTCCACCGGGTGTCAGTTCCAGCTTTATGTTATTCTGATTCTGGAAGAGTCCCGTTTTGGCCTTGGCACACACACACACACACACACACACACACACACACACACACACACACACGTTTGACGGAGAAATTAGCACTTGGTCACGGTTCTGAACTCGCTGTTTCCTTCTGAAACCATTATAGTAGTTTGGCCTCGAGACCTTCAGCCAATCCCTGCTTACTGTAAGAGCTTCCTCTTCCTGTAGGATCGAGGACATGCATTTATACAGCTGCTGCTGATACTGTGATTAATCTCTTATAATATACGGGCCCGAGGCCAAACACACACACACACACACACACACACACACACACACACACACACACTCCTGACTGTCCTCTCTCTCTCTCACACACACACACACACACACACACACACTCCTGACTGTCCTCTCTCTCTCACACACACACACACACACTCCTGACTGTCCTCTCTCTCTCACACACACACACACACACTCCTGACTGTCCTCTCTCTCTCACACACACACACACACACACACACACACACACACACACACACACACACTCATAAGTGTCCTGTTGTGTGTTTCGGCTGCAGATCTGTCTAAAAGGCCCCCGGAGAGAGTCTGACCCCGGAGCTGTTCCTCATCTCCTCCTCTCTTTCTCAGTTTCATGATGATCTCTCCATCTCCTCCTCTCTTCACTGGTGATCTCTCCATCTCAGATCAGATCTACAGCAGACAGACCTGCCGTATAACTCACTGCACATCCCACTCTCCTCCCAAAAAACCCTCAGAGTTAATGCGTTATAGAGCAGAGAGAAGCGCATTCCTGCGCTGCGTGTGAGCCAGAGACTGCAACACACACCACAACCGTGACACGCCTCATAAACGTATGTGTGTGTGTGTGGAGCCGTCAGGATGTGCTAACCAGATATCAAATGCTTTTGCAAACCATTGTACTTTCATTACGGGAATAATTTTGTTTAACATGGCTTTAGAAATTGCGATGCTTTTGAAACTTAAAGTGCCCTTTTATACTTTTTATGCTTATTTCCTTTCATGCAGTGTGTAATAAAACTGAATGTAAAAGTTTAAAAGATGCAGATAAACAGTTTTTCTCCCCTACAAGAAAGAATCGATTCTGAACTGAAACGAGTCGTCAGTAATTCATTCTCACTTCTTCGGTAGGTTTGTACCTCATTAGCATAATGCCGGCCTGTGGTGTTGATTGGCTGAGCAGCGTCTCTTAGCTCCGCCCTCAAACACTGTAGTGTATCTGAGACTGAAGAGTTTTGTTCGTGTTGTTCGTGTCGAGAAGACGCTGTTTTCTGAGATTGATACGGTAAAACACACGCCATCGTTACTGTTCGTATCACTGTGTGTCAAGAGCTGAGATTCAGATATGATAATGAGCTTTCTGACCAATCAGAGCAGAGCAGCTCTCAGAGAGGCGGGGCTTAGAGAGACTGAATCTTTATGGAAGCGTTTCAGACACTGAGAAAAGAGCTGAAGCTGCAGTGCAGATTATGAGCACATTAATGTGTTTTTGATCTGGATGAATGTGAACCTGTTGTAGGAGAAACAAAACGACATTAGGAGCCTTTAATATAGTATAATAGGGGCACTTTAAAGGACTAGTTCACTTAAAATTTTAAATTAATTTACTTGTTATTTCAAACCTGCATGAGTGTCTTTCCTCTGTTGAACACAAAAGAAGATATTTTGAAGAATGGTTGTTGGACCCCATTGACTTCTATAGTAGGAACAAAAACACTATGGAAGTCAATGGGGTCCAACAACAGTTTAGTTACTGACATTCTTCAAAATATCTTCTTTTGTGTTCAACAGAAGAAAGAAACTCATACAGGTTTGAAACAACAAGGGTGAGTAAATAATGACAGAATTTAAATTTTTAAGTGAACTATTTCTTTAAAATCCTGTTTGTTAACCCAAAACCAATTACAATTTAGTTTGACTGCAAAACTGCAATAGAGTCCATTTTGATTTCATGTCGTTGACTTTAAAGCAGTCAAAAAGGTTAAAAAGGACAAAATCCTTTTGACATTTTCACGGAGAAACATTCAGATTTGTGTTTCCTTACGGTCATAAATCGCCTGAATGCCCTCCGGACGGCCTTGAACCCGCACTCCCAGAGGAACAATGTGCATCTATCCTCGCTGAGTGTGTGTGTCTGTGTGTGTGTGTGTGTGTGTGTGTGTGTGAGAGAGGACAGTAGGGAGTGTGTGTGTGTGTGTGTGTGTGTGAGAGGACAGACAGAAGTGTGTGTGTGTGTGTGTGTGTGTGTCAGGACAGTCAGGAGTGTGTGTGTGTGTGTGTGTGTGTGTGTGTGTGTGTGTGTGTGTGTGTGTGTGTGTGTGTGAGAGAGAGGACAGTAGGGAGTGTGTGTGTGTGTCTGTGTGTGAGAGAGGACAGACAGAAGTGTGTGTGTGTGTGTGTGTGTGTGAGAGAGAGAGGACAGTAGGGAGTGTGTGTGTGTGTGTGTGAGAGAGAGGACAGTAGGGGTGTGTGTGTGTGTCTGTGTGTGAGAGAGGACAGACAGAAGTGTGTGTGTGTGTGTGTGTGTGTGAGAGAGAGAGGACAGTAGGGAGTGTGTGTGTGTGTGTGTGAGAGAGAGGACAGTAGGGGTGTGTGTGTGTGTGTGTGTGTGTGAGAGGACAGACAGAAGTGTGTGTGTGTGTGTGTGTGTCAGGACAGTCAGGAGTGTGTGTGTGTGTGTGTGTGTGTGTGTGTGTGTGTGTGTGTGTGAGAGGACAGTCAGGAGTGTGTGTGTGTGTGTGTGTGAGAGAGAGGACAGTAGGGAGTGTGTGTGTGTGTGTGTGTGTGAGAGGACAGTCAGGAGTGTGTGTGTGTGTGTGAGAGAGAGAGAGGACAGTAGGGAGTGTGTGTGTGTGTGTGTGTTTGTGTGAGAGAGGACAGACAGAAGTGTGTGTGTGTGTGTGTGTGTCAGGACAGTCAGGAGTGTGTGTGTGTGTGTGTGTGTGTGTGTGTGTGTGAGGACAGTCAGGAGTGTGTGTGTGTGTGTGTGTGAGAGAGAGGACAGTAGGGAGTGTGTGTGTGTGTGTGTGTGAGAGGACAGACAGAAGTGTGTGTGTGTGTGTGTGTGTGTGGTGTTAAAGCTAGTTCTTGTTGTGATATTGATCTTTCTAACTCTAGTGTATCATTTTGCTTTTTCCCTTTGCTGTCTTGTTCTAGTTACTAGTTACGATCTGAAGAGAAAACGCGAAAGCGGCGTGTCGTTATCACTTTTTATTCTGCGTTTAGACGAGCGTTATGGGGGGGGGGGATCCGCGTGCATATGGTGACGCAGAAGTGTGTGAAATTCGATGTAGTGTGTGTGCACTCCAGGCCGCTAGGTGGCGATGTGAAGCACTGACACACAACAACACCAATATCTGAGAATATTTTGTGCAACTGCTGAAAACACTCTTGTGTGTTTATCAGAGCTGCGAGGCAACTTAAGGTCCGCCGTATGTAAATAATCCGACATGTTGGTTGTTGTGTTCCTGTACTGGCGCACGCCTGTGACGTAACGCGTACGCGACGAGAGCCACCAAGAGCAGATTTGCGTTTTTACCCTTTAGACGGGAACGCGACGGTGGAGCGTTTTTAAGATTTACACTCTGGAGGGTGCTTTCACTTTTTTGCGTTTTTAAGCCCCAAAAACACCGTCGCCGTGTAAACGAAAGCCCATCCGATAAAATATTTTTACGTTTTCACCCGCGAGCGTTCTCGTGTAAACAGGGCCTAAGTCTTTTTTTCTACTCTAGATGATCGTATCTAGTTCCCTGTCAGTTTGTTCTGTTTTATTTTTTTTTATTGCAAGTTTCAGTCATTTTATTCCTAGTTTTCTTCTTTGTTTTGCTGTTTCAGATACATTTACAGTAGAAGCAAAAAAAAAAGTACAGTCTTGTTAATAAAACCCCTTCACAGCTATTCTGCGCCTGGTCCTCTTTCAGATTCGTGTCAGTTACCAGTATACATTCATCAGCAGCTCAGCAAGCACAACATGATATAAAGTTCTTTGGCATAGGCCCGTCCTGCCTGAAGACGGAGGAGTTCTGGGAGTTCTGGGAGTTCTGGGAGTACTGGGAGTACTGGGAGTTCTGGGAGTTCTGGGAGTACTGGGAGTTCTGGGTGTTCTGGGAGTACTGGGAGTACTGGGAGTACTGGGAGTTCTGGGAGTTCTGGGAGTACTGGGAGTACTGGGAGTTCTGGGAGTTCTGGGAGTTCTGGGAGTTCTGGGAGTACTGGGAGTTCTGGGAGTTCTGGGAGTACTGGGAGTTCTGGGAGTTCTGGGAGTACTGGGAGTACTGGGAGTACTGGGAGTTCTGGGAGTACTGGGAGTTCTGGGAGTACTGGGAGTACTGGGAGTTCTGGGAGTTCTGGGAGTACTGGGAGTACTGGGAGTACTGGGAGTTCTGGGAGTTCTGGGAGTT
>CM060629.1:33839737-33849737 GCA_030578275.1 Meda fulgida | reverse complement strand
CTAACTAACTAAAACTAAATACGAACTAACTAAAACTAACAACTAACCAACCAACCAACTAAATCTAACTAACTAACTAACTAACTAACTAACTAACTAACTAACTAACTAATCAACCAACTAACCAACCAACCAACATCCAACTAACTTAACAACTAACTAAAAAACCAACCAACCAACTAACTAAATCTACCAATCAACTAACTGACTGACTAAGTAACTAACTAAAACTAACAAGTAACTAACTATAACAAGTAACTAACTAACCTGGCAACGAACCGACTGTCAGTAGATGTAAGTAACGTAACTCCATGTCACAGGAGCACTTTTCCAATGAGCAGTGTGACATCATCATCGTCACCCTCGTTTACATCCTCCTTTTCGGTAATGCTAATAAGGTGTTGTTAGTTAATGCATTAACTAATATTAACTAACAATGATCAAACATTTGTATTGCTCAGTATATATTATTTTTTGTTAATGTTGGTTAATAAAAAATACAGCTGTTCTTTGTTCATGATAGTGCAGGGCCATTCAATATTAGGATAACACTTTAAAGAAATGATATTTGTGGCGGTGGTGCGATTGCTAATGAGCAAAACCTGTTATCTCTCACGGAGGAGCGACGACGTTGATGATCGAGAGAGGAACAGCCCTGAGTTTTAGTTGTGTTTTGTTTTTGTATCTGTATTTTACTTTAGTCAGCAATCGTCCTCGAGGGGCTGCTGGCGGTATTTTGGTTTGTTTGTTTTATTTTAAATAAACTATATTTTGATTGTTCGCCGCTTCCCGCCTCCTTATTCCCTGAACATTGCTACAATATTATTTAACATTAGTTAACTATGTTAGTTAAAACAAATTAACAATAAACAGTACTTCTACAGCATTTATTAATCTTAGTTAATGTTAATCTCAACATTTACTAATGCATTTTATGATCAAAAGTCGTATCTGTTAACATTAGTTAATTCAGTGTAAACTAATATGAACGTGGACATTTTTATTAATAACTAACATTAACAAAAGTTAATAAATTCTGTAAAATACAGTGCGCATTGTTAGTTCGTGTTAGTGCGTTAACTATTTAACAAATGAGACTTAATTGTAAAGGGCTAGCAATAATATGAACAGATACTTGATTTAAATAATGTAACTAAGGTTAATAAATGATAATAAATTAATGTAGTTAATAGAACAGTATTGCAAAGCGTTACCACAATATCTCGTGGCTGATAAACACGTTTGATTCCAGTGATAAATGATTTGATATTTCAAAACTTCAGTGGTTGTAGCGTATGTACAGTAACTCCTGAAGCTCATCTCAGTTTCAGTTCAACTCTCCTATTGGTTGATTTAAGCCTTATCTGCATCCGTCAGGACATAAGCCCAAATATGAAAGATTTGCCTATTAAATGATAAGATATCGATTCTGGACCGCACACAGATTACAGCTTTGGAAAGGTCCCATAAGATGCTTACCATAAAGCCATAGACTTCAGATGGACTCCGAATGAAGCTGTAAAATCAAAGTGTTCTGAATCCCGCCGGAGTCGAGAGTTTAACGTATCGCAGCGCCGCAGACGCAGAACTTCCCAGAGACACTCCTCAAGCTCAAGAGCTTTACACTTCCACATTTCTCATCTCATGAAACCCCAATCAGCTCATATTTCATCCTCACCGCCTTTCATTCATGCTTATATTTCACCCCAAAATCAGCAGAAAGAAATAAGAAATTGAGTTGTTTGCGTCGTAAAATTATTTTACTGAAAGTAAGTCGTCAAGTCAAGTCAAGTATATTTATATAGCACTTTTCACAATATAAATTGTATCAAAGCAGCTTCAGAGTATCAATCAAATAACATAACAATGTTTGTTTCTTAGTGGAAAAAAAACATCCACGTTTGGTAGAGCTGATCAATGGTATTAATGCTTGGTTAATTAATTTGAATATCCCCAACTGAGCAAGCCAAAGGCAACAGTGGCAAGGAACCGAAAAACTCCATCAAGTGACCTACTGGTGTCCTAAAACTCCATCAGGTGACCTACTGGTGTCCTAAAACTCCATCAGGTGACCTACTGGTGTCCTAAAACTCCATCAGGTGACCCACTGGTGTCCTATAACTCCATCAGGTGACCCACTGGTGTCCTATAACTCCATCAGGTGACCCACTGGTGTCCTATAACTCCATCAGGTGACCCACTGGTGTCCTATAACTCCATCAGGTGACCCACTGGTGTCCTAAAACTCCATCAGGTGACCCACTGGTGTTTCAAGTGACCTACGGGTGTCCTAAAACTCCATCAGGCGACCCACTAGTGTCCTAAAACTCCATCAGGTGACCCACTGGTGTCCTAAACTCCATCAGGTGACCCACTGGTGTCCTAAACTCCATCAGGTGACCCACTGGTGTCCTAAACTCCATCAGGTGACCCACTGGTGTCCTAAACTCCATCAGGTGACCTACTGGTGTCCTAAAACTCCATCACGTGACCCACTGGTGTCCTAAAACTCCATCAGGTTACCCACTGGTGTCCTAAAACTCCATCAGGTGACCCACTGGTGTTTCAAGTGACCTACTGGTGTCCTAAAACTCCATCAGGTGACCCACTGGTGTTTCAAGTGACCCACTAGTGTCCTAAAACTCCATCAGGTGACCCACTGGTGTCCTAAACTCCATCAGGTGACCCACTGGTGTCCTAAACTCCATCAGGTGACCTACTGGTGTCCTAAAACTCCATCACGTGACCCACTGGTGTCCTAAAACTCCATCAGGTTACCCACTGGTGTCCTAAAACTCCATCAGGTGACCCACTGGTTTTTCAAGTGACCTACTGGTGTCCTAAAACTCCATCAGGTGACCTACTGGTGTCCTATAACTCCATCAGGTGACCCACTGGTGTCCTAAAACTCCATCAGGTGACCTACTGGTGTCCTAAACTCCATCAGGTGACCCACTGGTGTCCTAAAACTCCATCAGGTGACCCACTGGTGTCCTAAAACTCCATCAAGTGACCTACTGGTGTCCTAAAACTCCATCAGGTGACCTACTGGTGTCCTAAAACTCCATCAGGTGACCCACTGGTGTCCTAAAACTCCATCAGGTGACCCACTGGTGTCCTAAAACTCCATCAGGTGACCTACTGGTGTCCTAAAACTCCATCAGGTGACCCACTGGTGTCCTAAAACTCCATCAGGTGACCCACTGGTGTCCAGGTGACCCATCTGCTGTTCACTGATCGATTGCTCCTGTCTGCCTTCCTGCCTGCTGTGAGTTTGTTTGCGTCGAGGCTGTAAGCTCTACGCCTCGTATTAGCTTCGTATTTCTTTCTGTTTTGAACCATCATTTACTATCATTTCTAGTTGTTTATATTACTAAATATAGTTTACCCACCATCTCAGATTAACCTTACATCGCTAGCTTCCGTTATTGTTAGCACCGCACGCGTGTTTACGCGCCACCCGCGCTCATTTATTTATTATTTATTTTCTCTCGCGCGCCCGCGCCTTTGAGTTCATAAAAGCCCAGGTAAGTAAGAATCAGTCAACAAAAACGGTGAGTAATGTCTTGTCCTGTTATTGTCACCTGTGTCACATGTCATATGTTTAGTATAGCCTTCTCCGATGGCAATATAGGATTTATTTGTGATAAATGCAAGGAGACAGTCAGGCTGACGGAGAAGATTTCAGAGCTAGAGACACGCATCCAAACTTTAATTGAGGATAGTAAGGATAGTACTAGAGCTTTAGATACTATTTTGGATGCGCCTAGCATAGTGAACCCTGTACATGATTCGGTTCCGGCTGAAGTAGAGCCCACGCAGCAGGGCAGATGGGTGACCGTGAGAGATCGCTCTAGTCGCGGATTAAAAAAACACTCTTCCGTTCCGATTACCATAACAAATCGATTTGCCCCACTCAGTGAAACACCCACTGAGAATTCTGTTGATTGTGCCCTGGTAATTGGTGATTCGATCACACGGAACGTGAAAATAGAGACACCAGCCACCATAGTCACATGTTTGCCGGGAGCCAGAGCGCCTGACATCAAAGCAAATTTAAAAGTGCTGGCTAATGCTAATCGTAAATTCTCTAAGATCATTATTCATGTCGGCACTAATGATGTTCGACTCCGCCAGTCGGAGATCACCAAAATTAATATTAAAGAGGTGTGTAAACTCGCAAGTACGATGTCAGGCACTGTAATTTTCTCTGGCCCCCTTCCTGTTCGCAGGAGTGATGAGATAGTTAGCAGATTGGCCTCACTCAATGGTTGGTTGTCTAAGTGGTGTCCGTTGAATAATATAGAATTCATAGACAATTGGACAAGTTTTTGGGGCAAGCCTGACCTGTTGAAAAGAGATGGTGTTCATCCCTCCTGGGATGGTGCTGCTCTTCTCTCTAGTAATATGGCACATAGTCTTAGAGCTAAAACATGACAATCTGGGGCTCAGGTCAGGAAGCAGACAGACTGGCTAAACCGACCGTCTGCTAGCGGCCTCGCGTCACCAAGGTCAGATAAATCCCATCACATAGAGCCTCTTTCACCTAGATATCATCATATAGAGACTGTGTCTGTTGCCCGAATTTGGAAATCCAAAAAACGTCAGGTAAAAAATTTAATTGATGTTCAACAAATAAAAAACAGATATAATACAGATGAACAAATGATAAAGCTTGGGTTCCTGAATATTCGATCCCTTACTTCAAAATCGCTCATAGTTAATGATATGATTTCAGATTATAATCTAGATGTGCTGTGTTTGTCAGAAACCTGGCTAAAACCAAACGATTACGTTACTTTAAATGAGTCAACCCCACAAGATTACTGTTATAAACATGAACCTCGTCTAAAACGCAAAGGTGACCTGGTGTCCTAAAACTCCGGATTTACAGTAACCATAATTTGATACAGAATTTTGTTTTATTTTACCACTTCGGGGTGGGTACGCGAACCGGAATCACAACATTTTATCTGTAGAGTGGGAAAGGGATCCTCCATAGGGAGAGGCTAGTTGGCACTTCAGCACTGCGTTGTCATCGGGTCCAGGCAAAGCTCCTAGTCAGATCTGGATACGGCCTGGATACGGCAGGCTGCGGGAAAACCTCGGGATAAACAAAGACACTAACATTAGCGTAGATGCCATTCTTCTTATGATGTGACGAGTACATCAGGATTTATGGGAAGTGTTCCAAGTTCCGGCTGACCTAATCTATGCAGCCTAACATTGAATTATAGAAGTCTATAATATATTATGTGTATGCTAGGTCAAAGAGATGTGTTTTTAGTCTAGCTTTGAACTGACAGAGTGTGTCTGCTTCCCGGACAATGGTAGGAAGACTGTTCCACAATAAGCAACAGTAAGCAATAATGCATAATGTTTCACAAATCTCTTTTAAGTCAATTTAAGTATTTATTAATCCATACCAGTTTAAATTCATGCTGATTGCAGTGCAAATGTATTGCATTATTATAGGTAACAGTTTCATAGCTTCAAAATAAAATAAACATCACCTGAAATAAGTTGCCAAGGAAATATTTCTCATTTTCACTCAGTTTAACTTGATATACAGTGTTGGGAATATAATAAGACTATAAGTATAATGTCCGTTTATATAACAATATGTTTGAAAATAATGTCACAGTGGAAAAAATGCAAAATACATTCAGGATAATTATGAGATTTTTTTCCCATCTCAGTGACAAAATGTCCCAGTTATCCTGAATTCACCTCTATTTATTTATTTATGTATTTATTTGATTTGTCGGTGAAATAGGATCATGCTTCACGAGATTCATCCCAACCGGATGAGGAGTTCACAGATACAGTTCAGATCCGCGTGTTTGCGTTCAGCGACTCATTCCAGCGCTAATCAAACTCACATTTGTCCCGTTAAACAGATTTAGAGGCCCGTCTGAGAGACGACGAAATCTGAACACAAAACTGTCCCACTCTGGAGAAAACACACGTTTACTGCTATCAGGACCGGCACACGACTGAACCCAGGAAATACACTTGTGATCCTGATTGGTCATCGTCAGGCGTTCCAGCGGCAGAGGGAGAGAGAGAGAGCGAGAGAGAGAGAGAGAGAGAGAGGGAGAGAGAGAGAGAGAGAGGGAGCGAGAGAGAGAGAGAGAGAGAGAGAGAGAGAGAGAGAGCGAGAGAGCGATAGCATCGTCCAGAGGAATATGTTTGAAAGCCATTAGTCTGAAGAATGTACGATGATATCAACGCCAATCACTCACAGACCCGAGACAGGATTGTTTCCAAATGTAAGCATGTTTCCAGAAGTGCTGAGATACACAAACACACACACACACACACATTCTTGTAATCTCACACACTGTTTAGGATGGATAGTGTGGACACTGAGACGCAGGGTTGATCTGCGGCTGATGCGATGACATCATCAGAGGTCAAAGGTCAGCCATGAACACACGTGATTCTCGTGCAGGAATGAAAGGAATCAACGTGGTTTTGAACGCACTGTCTCTTTAAATCTCGCAGGATGTTCAGTGAGTGGAACAGATTCCAGTCTGCGAGAGGAGAGTATTTCACTGTATTTACTCCATGTTTTATCATTGGCATTTACTGTACATTCAGCAAATCATCCCGGGACGTTTATATAGCCTGTCTGAACAGACACTGGAAACTGCACTACACTTTCCATCCGCGTGTTTTATTCAGAACGATCCTATAAAACACCATTAACGGCTTGTGTGTGACGTCTAAATACCTGAAGCAGCTTCAGACGCTCACAGCTTCTGGAGGGAAATATGGGTCATGTTATATTATATTATAGTACATTATACTACCGCTATATTATATGGTGTAATATTATGTTCTTTTATATTATATTTTATATTTTTTGTAATAAGAATAATGTGCACTGGTTAATCATGCATGCTGAATAATATCATGAACATGTATCACATCAGTTTAGCATGTCTGCATGTGTGCGTGAGTGTGTGTTTGTGCATGTGTGTTTTATTGTGTGTGTGTGTGTGTGTGCATGCATCTGCATGTGTGCGTGAGTGTGTGTTTGTGCATGTGTGTATTATTGTGTGTGTGTGTGCATGCATCTGCATGTGTGCGTGAGTGTGTGTTTGTGCATGTGTGTATTATTGTGTGTGTGTGTGTGTGTGTGTGTGTGCGTGCATGCATCTGCATGTGTGCGTGAGTGTGTGTTTGTGCATGTGTGTATTATTGTGTGTGTGGGGGGGGGGCATGCATCTGCATGTGTGCGTGAGTGTGTGTTTGTGCATGTGTGTATTATTGTGTGTGTGTGTGTGTGTGTGTGTGCATGCATCTGCATGTGTGTGTGAGTGTGTGTTTGTACATGTGTGTATTATTGTGTGTGTGTGTGTGTATGTGTGTCCGTCCATCTGCGTGTGTTAGTGAGTGTGTGTTTGTGCATGTGTGTATTATTGTGTGTGTATGTGTGTCCGTGCATCTGCATCTGTGTGTGAGTGTGTGCATTATTGTGTTTGCGTGTGTGTGTGTGCGTGCATCTGCATGTGTGTGTGTTTGTGCATGTGTGTATTATTGTGTGTGTGTGAGTGTGTGGAAAGTGTTTGGTTGTGGTTACATCATGGTTCAAGCATTGCAGTGATTCATTGCTCAGATCTCTCTGATGATCTCAGTCTCTCTGTTGTATTTTCTGTGGTTTATAAAGTTCAGCAAATTCAGCGCAATCTGTTTCCAGTCATGAAAATCAGTAGCTTCAGATTTATAAAGTTAAACTTCATCCTCCTGAAACTGCAAATCCTCCTCTGACGTGTCCACTGCATAGTTCACTTCTGATCGCTGTTGCTCAGAAAACAGTGTGTTTTCAAGCAAATAACGTGTGTGTGTGTGTGAGCCGCTGTCAGGAGGTTTGGTGTGGGATTTCACAGAACAATATTGCTGAGAACATTACAGTGCTTTATTTACGACGCTGTAACTTTTATAAAGACTAGAATACGCCACAGATGATGTTATTCACCTACAGCACCAGAGAGAGTTTCTTTCACTGCGACTAAACCTGCCATCAAACTTTCAGTGATGAACTGTAATAAATCCAAATCTATATTTGCTATTGAAAATAACACTTGACTATACATTAAAAAACAAAACATAATGGTTGATAACCTTCTGGTCCTTATTACTAGAGACTACACAGTAAAAAAAATCGTTAAATTTACGGTAAAAAACTGTTAGCTGTGGTTGCCAGAAAGAAATTTTAAATTTACAGTAGAATACCGTATTTCATTAACTGATATAATATTTATTTATCATCCTATTGAAGTACTAATACACTGACAACCACTAATTACAGTGGTGATAAACACCATAATGGTAACATACATGACATTTTAAAATGCAATAAACATTAATTTAACAACAGTTGAAAAACAGTAAAAAACAGTTTCAATGAAAATCCATCAAATGTGAAGTGTCACGCAGGGAATCTGGGAATGTCGATTAACATTTTTTTTCACAGTAAATCACACAATGACTTTTAACTTCCAAAAACGGTAAATTTAACAGTAAATTTGCTGTAGAATTGCATTAAATGTACGATTAGATCTATCACAGTTATTCACCGTATATAGTACAGAAACTTTCTATTAACCACTGAACAGTTGTTCACCTTAGCATTTTTACAGTCTTTTTCCGTTAAAATCAGGATCATGTTTCACCGTGTAGAGAACGGGAACGTGTGGGAAAGACAGACAGAAGCTCTCAGTCACGGCGGTTTAAGATGTTTTTACAGCTCTCTTGAAACTTCTGCTCGTAGCAGAGCAAGTAAAAGGTGTTTTTATTCGTGAGGTCTGGGGAAAACTGTAAACTTCTGGCAGCCGTCCACACGATCAGCCGGAAAACAGGCGCTTCAGCACGGCTAACCAGACTAATAGCTTTACTATCCCATGAATTAGTGTCGATACAAACCAGACGTCAAGCTATGAAGTGGCACACTGCAAAAATGCTTCTTCCTCAGTGTTTCTGTCTTGTTTTCCAGCACAAATAACATCCTTAAATTAAGATGCATTTACTGGAGAAGCAAAATGACTGAAGATATGTGTTTTTGCTTAAAACAAGAACAAATATCTGCCAATGGGGTCAGAAAAATAAACTTAATTCAAAGGGAAACAAGATTATCTTTCTGAGACCATTGGCAGATATTTGTTCTTGTTTTAAGAAGAAAACAGTTGTCAGAAAACAAGACTTAGTATCTTAAACAGGATCTATTATGCCACTTTTTTTTACAAGATATAATATAAAGGGTCTCCAGAATGTGTGAAGTTGCAGCTCAAAATACACACAAATTATTTATTATAATGCCTAAAATGCTACTTTTTGGGTGGAAGCAAAAACGCGCTGTGTATCTTTAAATGCAAATGAGCTACTGCCCCGCCCCCTTTTCCAGAAGAGGGCGCAGCCTTTACAGCTCTCATAGTGTTGCCAGATTTGCTTGGATTTGTTTACTTTTATTGTTGGATCACTTACAAATATGTGTGTTGATCATCATTCACAGTCTGTTAAATTTGTCCTATACATCCAGATGTTCATGTATTGTGTCCAGATATATATTTAAAGGAACACTCCACCGTTTTTTGAAATAGGGCTTATTCACCGTCTCCCCTACATTAAGATAGGTGGGCAAAAGCATTTTTGTCTCAGTGCATGCATTGTCTTAGTTTGGCAGCGCCGACGCTAGCTTAGCTTAGCATAATGTAGGGAATCCTATGTTGTCAGGTAGCATGTCGTGAGTAAAAGTGATAAACCCCCCCCCCCCCCCCCCAAAAAAAAACGAATTACTTTTTGTGGCCTGCGTATTCACAACGAGTACAAATAGCAATTCAGATTAAGACTAGGTGATTTCATAGGCAGATATTGACTTGGGACTATATTAGGGTGAATCACAGGCGAAGCACTGCTGCTTGGGCGCAGTCATATCAACCAACACCTGAAATCCCCCAACTTCCGTCAACATACCGCGTGAATATTAGCTTGCTAT
>CM060629.1:33834737-33837237 GCA_030578275.1 Meda fulgida | reverse complement strand
TGATGTCTTTACGTCTGATGTCTTTATGTCTGATGTCTTTATGTCTGATGCCTTTTAGTCTGATGCCTTTATGTCTGATGTCTTTATGTCTGATGTCTTTATGTCTGATGTCTTTATGTGTGATGCCTTTTAGTCTGATGCCTTTACGTCTGATGTCTTTATGTCTGATGTCTTTATGTCTGATGTCCTTATGTCTGATGCCTTTTAGTCTGATTCCTTTATGTCTGATGTCTTTATGTGTGATGCCTTTTAGTCTGATGCCTTTACGTCTGATGTCTTTACGTCTGATGTCTTTATTTCTGATGCTTTTACGTCTGATGTCTTTATGTCTGATGCCTTTTTTCTGATGCCTTTATGTCTGATGCCTTTTTTCTGATGCCTTTATGTCTGATGTCTTTATGTCTGATGCCTTTTTTTATGCCTTTATGTCTGATGCCTTTACGTCTGATGTCTTTATGTCTGATGTCTTTATGTCTGATGTCTTTTAGTCTGATGCCTTTATGTCTGATGTCTTTATGTCTGATGCCTTTTAGTCTGATGCCTTTTTTCTGATGCCTTTACGTCTGATGCCTTTTTTCTGATGCCTTTATGTCTGATGTCTTTACGTCTGATGTCTTTACGTCTGATGCCTTTTTTCTGATGCCTTTATGTCTGATGTCTTTACGTCTAATGTCTTTACGTCTGATGTCTTTATGTCTGATGCCTTTTTCTGATGCCTTTACGTCTGATGTCTTTGTCTGATGCCTTTTTTCTGATGCCTTTATGTCTGATGTCTTTATGTCTGATGTCTTTATGTCTGATGTCTTTATGTCTGATGCCTTTTAGTCTGATGCCTTTATGTCTGATGTCTTTATGTCTGATGTCTTTACGTCTGATGTCTTTATGTCTGATGCCTTTTTTCTGATGCCTTTACGTCTGATGTCTTTGTCTGATGCCTTTTTTCTGATGCCTTTATGTTTGATGTCTTTATGTCTGATGTCTTTATGTCTGATGTCTTTATGTCTGATGCCTTTTAGTCTGATGCCTTTATGTCTGATGTCTTTATGTCTGATGTCTTTATGTCTGATGTCTTTATGTCTGATGCCTTTTAGTCTGATGCCTTTATGTCTGATGTCTTTATGTCTCATGTCTTTATGTCTGATGCCTTTTTTCTGATGCCTTTACGTCTGATGTCTTTGTCTGATGCCCTTTTTCTGATGCCTTTATGTTTGATGTCTTTATGTCTGATGTCTTTATGTCTGATGTCTTTATGTTTGATGCCTTTTAGTCTGATGCCTTTATGTCTGATGCCTTTACGTCTGATGCCTTTTTCTGATGCCTTTACGTTTGATGCCTTTACGTCTGATGTCTTTATGTCTGATGCCTTTTTTCTGATGCCTTTACGTCTGATGTCTTTGTCTGATGCCTTTTTTCTGATGCCTTTTTTCTGATGCCTTTATGTCTGATGCCTTTTTTCTGATGCCTTTGCGTCTGATGCCTTTACGTCTGATGTCTGTACGTCTGATGCCTTTACGTCTGATGCCTTTACGTCTGATGCCTTTTTTTTGATGCCTTTACGTTTGATGCCTTTACATCTGATGTCTTTGTCTGATGCCTTTTTTCTGATGCCTTTACGTCTGATGTCTTTGTCTGATGCCTTTTTTCTGATGCCTTTTTTTTGATGCCTTTATGTCTGATGCCTTTTTTCTGATGCCTTTGCGTCTGATGCCTTTACGTCTGATGTCTGTACGTCTGATGCCTTTACGTCTGATGCCTTTACGTCTGATGCCTTTTTTTTGATGCCTTTACGTTTGATGCCTTTACATCTGATGTCTTTGTCTGATGCCTTTTTTCTGATGCCTTTATGTCTGATGCCTTTTTTCTGAGGCCTTTACGTCTGATGTCTTTGTCTGATGCCTTTTTTCTGATGCCTTTATGTCTGATGCCTTTTTTCTGATGCCTTTACGTCTGATGTCTTTGTCTGATTCCTTTTTTCTGATGCCTTTATGTCTGATGCCTTTTTTCTGATGCCTTTATGTCTGATGCCTTTTTTCTGATGCCTTTACGTCTGATATCTTTACGTCTGATGTCTTTACGTCTGATGCCTTTTTTCTGATGCCTTTATGTCTGATGTCTTTATGTCTGATGTCTTTATGTCTGATGCCTTTTAGTCTGATGCCTTTACGTCTGATGTCTTTATGTCTGATGTCTTTATGTCTGATGTCCTTATGTCTGATGCCTTTTAGTCTGATTCCTTTATGTCTGATGTCTTTATGTCTGATGTCTTTATGTCTGATGCCTTTTAGTCTGATGCCTTTATGTCTGATGTCTTTATGTCTAATGCCTTTAGGTCTGATGCCTTTACGTCTGATGTCTTTACGTCTGATGTCTTTATGTCTGATGTCTTTATGTCTGATGCCTTTTAGTCTGATGCCTTTATGTCTGATGCCTTTATGTCTGATGTCTTTATGTCTGATGTCTTTATGTCTTATGTCTTTATGTCTGATGTCTTTATGTCTTA
>CM060629.1:33802237-33827237 GCA_030578275.1 Meda fulgida | reverse complement strand
TGTTGTATACGAACTCTCTTCATGCTCGTCTCGATGGTTAAACATTATTTCTGGATGCCGGTTGCAGGTCTATATTTACTCGGGCGGCTGTGAGCTTTACACCTGTTAAAAAAGACAATTCAACAGTTGTGTGAAACTCGACTCACTCTCAGTGATGCTGGACGCTGCATTTCAGCGTGGAGATTTTAAATAGAAGGTGTTTGCTGATCAGTTGAATGTATTTTCGTATATATTCAGACGCCACTACTTTATTTTGAAGTTCACAGGAACACGACACCAGAGAGAGATAGATGTGTGTATATATATCTAGTTCAGTCATGAAACTCTAGGGGGCGCTGGCTGATCGCTCATTTACATTCAATCACATCATTAACGCATGCACGAGCTGATTGGCCTCTCTGTTCCTGCAGCCAATCAGAAGCCTGCTCAACATTTAAGCCTCTGGTGCTCTTCACGTGTCGGTCAAAATTGACCGAATTAATTTTATTGTTTGTCAATGAAATTAATGTACTATATTTTAGTTTGATTATGTTTTTTTATTTCATTGTATTTTTAGGGGATTTTTTATACAAGATTATAGTAACGCTGTATTTATAATCCATTTATTCACGTTTTTGAGCATGGACCTGAAACTTTAACTGTCGCAAATCTTGAACGCTTTAAAGCAAAGAAGTTTGATCTCTTTTTAAAGACGACACTTGGCAGATTATTGCTGAAATGAAAAAAAGCGAACTTAAAAAAGTTACAGAATTTTATGAAAAATGCTCAAAAATACTATTTTAAATTTTTATATGAAATCTATATTTTCAAAAACATGTTTTACTCTAAAACTGTGAGAAAATCAAAGTAATTAATCTAAACAAGTTGTGTTATAAATGTGAGGCTGATATCTCAGTAAATGATCTTCAGTGAGTGTGTGTGTGTGTGTGTGTGTGTGTGTGTGTGTGTGTGTGTGTGTGTGTGTGTGTGTGTGTGTCTGGCTGCAGTACCAAACGCTTCCACTAGAGGAAACTCTCATTCATTTCTAATGCGACGTTTCTGACCGCGAGCAGCACAAGTGTGACTATTTTTATCAGGACCTTTAAACCTTTTCGAATCATGTCAATGATTTTCACAGCAAGTGCCAAAACCTTTACCAAGTTTTGTACCATTCCAATGAAGAAATTTTTTAAAAACAAAACAAAACGTAAATTTTTTTGTTAAAAAATGAGCCTCCACCTCCCCAGCTCCACCTGCCTAGATCTGCTACAGGATTTATGTATGTGTGTTTAAGCAGCAGATCTTATATATATATAGAGTGAGTAAATGCCTCATGAAGCTTCTCCTCTCGTAGATGTTGTCGGGTCGGGATGTGAGAGGATCCCAGCAGGAGCCCAGTGTGTTTCTCTGAGCAGATCCCAGTCTCTGCACTGGCGGCAGCTTCACACACACGCTCCTTTCATCACGGCTACATCAGGATTACTCAGGGAAACACACTCGCCTGCAGAAGCAGGTCACGCTGGATTCCTTCATTACGGCTGATTCAGTCGTACAGTAGAGGATCATTACACTGGATTTATAGAGTTATGACGAGCTTCACATGTGAATCTGTGTCAGTTATGATAGTTCAGATCCTTAGTTTCATCACTGCAAACTGGATGATCTCATTCATTGCATTTATTCAAAGTGTGAAAATTACCTACAAATCATTTATTAGTGTCACACACACACACACATACACACACTCACACACACACACACCCACACACACACACACACACTCACACACACACACACACACTCACATACACACACTCACACACGCACTCACATACACACACACGCACGCACACACACACACACACACACACACACGCACGCACACACACACACAAATTCACGCACACACACACACACACAGGAATGCTCAGACTCAGCTGTTGGTATTAATTAGTTCCTGGTTTTAACGAGCTTCAGAAGGACTGTTAGTCGAGTCGTGATGAGCTTGAGCGCGCGACTCTAATTGTTTAAAGCAAATGAAAACAGGCTAAATTTGCTCCTCCAGGAAAACACAGGGAACGCTGAAGTCTGTAAATTTGATCCTGTGGGATTTATGGATCTCATTCTCAGAGCTGATTATCATTTCATTTAATAATAATAAACACTTTTGATGTTTTTGTTTATCCACAGAAACACAGCATTCTCTCGCTGTTTATTTCAGTAAACATACAGAGAGAGAGAGAGAGAGAGAGAGAGAGAGATTATAGGTATTATATATAATGAATTGCTTATATACATGCAATGAAGCAATTCAAGATATAATACATAATATATCATACCTATATATCTGATTAAAAATATATATACAGGTGAAACTCAAAAAATTAGAATATCGCGCAAAAGTTTGTGTATTTCAGTAATTCAAATAAAAAAGTGAAACTAATATATTTAGTGTATATAACTATATACATATGCATGATTATACTTTTCAGAGGGCCGACATTTCTGTATTTAAAATCCTTTTTTAAAAATTGATTTAATGTAAATTCTAATTTTCTGAGATTTTGAATTTGGGGTTTCATAAGTTGTAAGCCATAATCATCAAAATTATAACTTTTGCACGAGTTTTCGAGTTTCACCTGTGTGTGACCACTAAATCATTAGTTACTGGGTGAGTATGATGACATGGCTTTAATTGTTTTAAAAAAAATTCTAAGAAAACTTTGGTAAAACAGGGTTTAAGCCAAATATATCTCATAGCAATAGTAAACATTGTTGGTGATCAGCCCATTTCCCAGCCCTTGCTCGTGTGACTGGAGGCTCTGGTTTACTGGTTTCACTGGTTTCAGCGGTTCTGAATATTCATGTGAATGAAATGAGCATCAAAGCTCCTCAGATCAGAAGTGTTACGAGTGGTCGATCCCATCGGGAAGCGCTCCACATTCATCTGGGTCACGCTCCTCATTCACTGCGCTTGTTTATGTTCTTTAAAGATGCCACAACACATGAGAGAATATGAATATGAGTGTTCGAGGCTGCGTTTAATAATGGAGAGAAAATAATCAGAGATGTCTTTGAAGACTGATTCCCCCCATTGTGCTGTGATGACAGAGTCTTGCCCGGCTAACAAGCGTTCCCCTTAAGTTGTGGAAATGCTTTTTTTTCTTTTAAAACTGCCTCTAAACAATCTCTTGCACTGTTTCTAATTCCAGAATATCACAAACATCCCATTTTTGGATGGCATGTTCCTCGGTCAGGGATTGGCACGGCATGCTCTGTAATGTGGACATGAATGTGGCGTGCCTGCAGTCACACACTGAGGCTCAGATCCTGCGGCCCGTTTCTCTCGAGCCTCTAATACCCTTCAGCTCCTCAGCGCTTGTGCTGCGCATGATCACTATCTTACATATTTTCTAATCTAACTTACAAAACTGATTTCTGGGAAGGGTTATCAAAGTAAACCAAAACCATAAATAAACGTTTTTGTTGCTTGAAATATAATTAACGTTAACTGATATAAAATAAAATATTATAAAACCTAAACTTCATTTATTTCTGATATTTAGTTTAAATACTAAAATAACTAAAACTGAAACACGACATAAAAATGAAAAAAATATATATATTTAAAATACTATAATAAGAAGGGCAAAAATACACAACTTACATTTACATTTAATTACATTAAACGTGGTGTAGGCCTACTTAAATAACAAAAACTGAAATAAAAAATCTACAAAGAATATATTTAGAAAGATATGAATATATATAAATGGCAAAACACAACAAATTTAACCTGAAATATTAAAATAACTAAACTAAATGAATAAGCTATATTAAAAAATGAAATAAAAACCTGAAATAAAAACTATATTTAAAAAATAACAAAATCAACAAATTCATTAAAACTTTAAGTAAAATTAAAATGTAAACAAGTCAAGTCAAGTGTATTTATATAGCGCTTTTCACAATATAAATTGCATCAAAGCAGCTTCACAATATCAATCAAATAACATAACAATGTTTGTTTCTTAGTGAAAAAACATCCACGTTTGGTAGGGCTGATCAATGGTATTAATGCGTGGTTAATTATTTTGAATATCCCCAACTGAGCAAGCCAAAGGCAACAGTGGCAAGGAACCGAAAAACTCCATCAAGTGACCTACTGGTGTCCTAAAACTCCATCAGGTGACCTAATGGAGAAAAAAAAACCTTGGGAGAACCCAGGCTCAGTCGGGGGCCAGTTCTCCTCTGGCGTTTATGAACTAGAGGCCGGATTTACAGTAACTGTAATTTGATACAGAATTTTGTTTTATTTTATCACTTCGGGGTGGGTACGCGAACCGGAATCACAACATTTTATCTGTAGAGTGGGAAAGGGATCCTCCATAGGGAGAGGCTAGTTGGCACTTCAGCACTGCGTTGTCATCGGGTCCAGGCAAAGCTCCTAGTCAGATCTGGATACGGCCTGGATCCGGCAGGCTGCGGGAAAACCTCAGGATAAACAAAGACACTAAAATTAGCGTAGATGCCATTCTTCTTATGATGATGTAACGAGTACATCAGGATTTAAGGGAAGTGTTCCCAGTTCCGGCTGACCTAATCTATGCAGCCTAACATTGAGTTATAGAAGTCTATAATATATTATGTGTATGCTAGGTCAAAGAGATGTGTTTTTAGTCTAGCTTTGAACTGACAGAGTGTGTCTGCTTCCCGGACAATGGTAGGAAGACTGTTCCAAAGTTTTGGTGCTAAATAGGAAAAGGATCTACCGCCCGCAGTCGATTTTGATATTCTAGGTATTATCAACTGGCCCGAATTTTGAGATCGCAATAGACGTGAAGGACTATAATGCGTTAAGAGCTCGCTCAAGTACTGCGGAGCTAAACCATTTAGTGCTTTGTAAGTAATCAACAATATTTTAAAATTTATACGATGTTTAATAGGCAGCCAATGCAGTGTTGACAGAACCGGGCTAATATGGTCATATTTCCTGGTTCTAGTAAGAACTCGAGCGGCTGCGTTTTGGACCAGCTGTAGTTTATTTATTAAGCGTGCAGGGCAACCACCCAGTAGAGCATTACAATAATCTAGTCTTGTTGTCATGAAAGCATGAACTAATTGTTCCGCATTTGTTAATGAGAGCATATGTCGTAATTTAGATATATTTTTAAGATGGAAAAATGCGGTTTTACAGATACTAGACACATGACTTTCAAATGAAAGATTGCTATCAAAGAGCACACCCAGGTTCCTAACCGACGACGAAGACTTAACAGAGCAGCCATCAAGTGTTAGACAGTATTCTAGGTTATTACGTGTGGAAGTTTTTTGTCCAATAATTAGAATCTCTGTTTTTTCAGAGTTTAGTAGTAGGAAATTACTAGTCATCCAATTTTTTATATCAGCTATGCATTCCGTTAATTTTGTGAATTGGTAAGTTTCGTTAGGTTTTGAAGAAATATACAGCTGAGTATCATCGGCATAACAATGAAAGCTAATTCCATGTTTCCTAATGATATGTCCTAATGGTAGCATGTACAGAGTGAACAGCAGCGGTCCTAGTACTGAGCCTTGTGGTACGCCATACTGAACTTGTGATCGATAAGACATCTCTTCATTTACTGCTACAAACTGATAACGGTCAGATAAGTATGATTTAAACCATGCTAGTGCAATTCCACTAATGCCAACATAGTTTTCCAGTCTATTTAAAAGAATGTTGTGGTCAATTGTGTCAAATGCAGCACTAAGATCAAGTAACACTAATAGAGAGATACAACCACGATCGGATGATAAAAGTAAATCATTTGTAACTCTAATGAGAGCTGTCTCAGTACTATGGTGCGGTCTAAATCCTGACTGAAAATCCTCGCAGATATAATTTCTTTCAAGAAAGGAACACAGTTGTGAGGATACTGCTTTTTCTAATATCTTTGACAGAAACGGCAGATTTGAGATCGGCCTGTAATTGACTAATTCTGAAGGATCAAGTTGCGTTTTTTTAACAAGCGGTTTTATCATAGCCAGCTTAAAGGTTTTTGGTACATATCCTAGAGACAAAGACGAATTAATGATATTAAGAAGAGGATCTATGATCTCTGGAAGCATCTCTTTCAATAGCTTAGTCGGTATAGGGTCTAACATACAAGTTGTCGATTTAGATGAATTAAAGAGTTTGCAGAATTCTTCCTCTCCTATAGCAACAAATGAAAACAATTTTTCCTCAGGGAGACTACAATGCACTCCCTGATGCGATACTGTAGTAGACGGTTGCATAGTTATAATTTTGTCCCTGATATTATCAATCTTATAAGTGAAGAAGTTAATAAAGTCATTACTGCTGTGTTGCTTGGAAACTTCTGTGCTTAAAGCTTTCTTTTTCGTTAGTTTAGCCACTGTTTCAAATAAATACCTAGGATTATGTTTATTTTCTTCTAATAGGGTTGAAAAATAAGCAGATCTAGCAGCTTTTAAAGCCTCTCTGTAAGCAATCGAGCTCTCTTTCCATGAAATCCGAAATACCTCTAGTTTTGTTTTCTTCCAGTTGCGCTCTATTTTTCTGGCTGCTCTCTTAAGGGCCTGAGTGTGCTCGTTGTACCACGGCGTTGGACTATTTTCTTTAATCTTCTTTAAGCGCAACGGAGCAACTGCGTCTAAAGTGCTGGAAAAGAGAGTTAAAAGTTTCTGTTGCAATATCGAGTTCTTCTAAGCTATCCGGGATGCTGAGATGATGAAACTTATTAGGAAGATTATTGATAAAGCAATCTTTAGTGGCAGAAGTTATAGGTCTAACATATTTATAACACGGAGTCGGCTTTGCAGCCTTGGCTAAATGTAATTTACATGAGACTAGATAATGGTCTGAGATGTCATTCGGCATTCGGCAGAATTTCAACGGCATCAACATCTATTCCATGAGAATATTAGATCTAGAGTATGATTACGACAATGAGTGGGTCCTGACACGTGTTGTCTAACTCCAATTGAGTTTACAATGTCTTTAAGTGCCAATCCCAATGCATCTTTTTCATTATCTACATGTATATTAAAATCACCAACAATTAGTTCTTTATCGTTAGCCAATACTAATTCTGATAGAAAGTCCGCAAATTCTTTGATAAAATCTTTATGGTGCCCTGGTGGCCTGTATACAGTAGCCAGCAGAAATCTCAAACGTGATTTATCGTTTACACTATATATTTTTACATTAAGCACCAACACTTCAAAAGAAGTATATTTAAAAATAGATTTCTTAGTGGTTTTGAAAATATTACTATAAATTACAGCAACACCTCCCCCTTTGCATTTTAGACGAGGTTCATGTTTATAACAGTAATCTTGTGGGGTTGACTCATTTAAAGTAATGTAATCGTTTGGTTTTAGCCAGGTTTCTGTCAAACACAGCACATCTAGATTATAACTTGAAATCATATCATTAACTATGAGCGATTTTGAAGTAAGGGATCGAATATTCAGCAACCCAAGCTTTATCATTTGTTCATCTGTATTATATCTGTTTTTTATTTGTTGAACATCAATTAAATTTTTTACCTGACGTTTTTTGGATTTCCAAATTCGGGCAACAGACACAGTCTCTATATGATGATATCTAGGTGAAAGAGGCTCTATGTGATGGGATTTATCTGACCTTGTTGACGCGAGGCCGCTAGCAGACGGTCGGTTTAGCCAGTCTGTCTGCTTCCTGACCTGAGCCCCAGATTGTCATGTTTTAGCTCTAAGACTATGTGCCATATTACTAGAGAGAAGAGCAGCACCATCCCAGGAGGGATGAACACCATCTCTTTTCAACAGGTCAAGCTTGCCCCAAAAACTTTTCCAATTGTCTATGAATTCTATATTATTCAACGGACACCACTATTATTCAATGGACAACCAACCATTGAGTGAGGCCAATCTGCTAACTATCTCATCACTCCTGCGAACAGGAAGGGGGCCAGAGAAAATTACAGTGTAAATAAACAGAAAGTGTAAAACTAAAAAATTATCAAATATATTAGTTTTTCTGAATTGCTAAAACACATTTCTCTAAACCATCACGCTCTCTCTCACTCTCTCTCTCTCTCTCTCTCTCTCTCTCTCTCTCTCACTCACTCACTCACTCTCTCCCTCTCTCTCACACACTCTCACTCACTCTCTCTCACTCTTTCTCTCACTCTCACTCTCTCTCTCTCACTCACTCACTCACTCTCTCTCTCTCTCACTCTCTCTCACACACTCTCACTCACTCTCTCTCACTCTTTCTCTCACTCTCACTCTCTCTCTCTCACTCACTCTCTCTCTCACTCACTCACTCTCTCTCTCTCACTCTCTCTCACACACTCTCACTCACTCTCTCTCACTCTTTCTCGCACTCTCTCACTCTCTCTCACTCACTCTATCTCACTCTTTCTCTCACTCACTCTCTCTCTCTCACTCTCTCTCACACACTCTCACTCACTCTCTCTCTCTCTCTCTCTCTCTCTCTCTCTCTCTCTCTCTCTCTCTCTCTCTCACTCACGCACTCTCTCCCTCTCTCACTCTCTCTCTCTCTCTCTCTCTCTCTCTCACTCACTCACTCACTCACTCACTCTCTCCCTCTCTCACTCTCTCTCTCTCCATCGTGAACCAATTTTTAGTTAGGGTTAGTGGGGAATGTTCCCTGGAATGACAATTAAACGGAACAAAGAGGAGCCGGCGCAGTGAACCGGGACAAATGAGACGTGACCAGCTGCCAAAAGCCGTAACTGCAGAGATTGATTTCATCCACTGTAAAAACTGTGAAGATGCTGTTTAAACCCAGATCCGCGATGAGTGTGTTCATGACCATCCTCACAGTGTGTGACCTGTTTTCCAGCACAAATATCTAAACATTCTTACATCAAGATATATTTACTGGACTGAAGAGAAATTAATTAAATAAAGAGAACTATAAATACTGTTAATAACTATAAATATCTGTTAATGGGGTATTTGTGTATTGTGGATATTGTAAGAAAAAGTATGAATTTGTAGATCTTTGTTTCCTGTGTTTCCCTTTTTGTTTCCATGTTTCCTTAGTATGTTTTCAGTTGTTGTCATGGCGACTGATAGATTTCATTCACCTGCTCCTTGTTTAGTTTGGTTTCTGTGTATTTCTAGCCCTTAGTTTAAATCATTTTTTGTCCGTTCCTACCTATGTTTAGTCAGTTGATATCCTCCTGTGTGTTTCGTGTTTAATAACAGTGAATGATGAACCGTGACTCTTCCTTTGCTGCCACCAATCATCAAAGAGATATAAAAGTCAGAGTTGTGAGATAAAGTCACAATTTCCTTTTTCCCCCCATTCCGTGTTGGAAACAAGCTATATAAAAATGGCAACTTGATATACCAAAATATGTAAAACTGAAATAAAAATTCATAAAAACTATAGAAAAATATTTAAAAATAGCAAAATACAAAAATTGTAACTTACACTACATTTGTATAATTTATTTAAATTTAGTGTAATTTAGTATAAATCACACTAAGATAACTAAAACTAAAAAAAAAAAAAAAAAAAAAAGCTCTGTCGGAAACAAGCTTCCATAAGAAACTAAATTCATTTTGATCAGTTTATCAGAAAACTGATGTTATTTTGCATCTCAAAACCTGTAAAGCCTGACATGTGCTTTAACTGGAGGAGATGGAGTGAAACAGGTTGATCAGATCATTAAGAGGGCTTTGCGTATAAAATATGCTAGAATTTATAGGGTTACAAATGTTTAAATATTTGCACATTTGGCAGTGTGTGACTGTATATATATAAGTATAAACCCAGATGTTCTCCTGCATCTGCCAAACATGTATTTCATCAGAGCACACTGTGAGAGATACTGTGTCCCACAATGCAATGCGTTCGAGTGACGAATAAACCAAATGAATGAACCACAGTTTTCTCAAATGTTTATATGTGCATGCAGATTCACAGAGTAGGCCTGTTACAAAACAGAACAGTGTGCAGTAAGTTAGTGTTCCATGAAAAAACGCAAAAGACCTTGAAATATTAAAGTTCAAATAGACACACAGATGCTTTTAATGTTTTTTAATGGAAGCTTGTTTCCACCACAGAATAAAACATTTTAATAGATAATTGCGACTTTATATCAAGCGGAAACAAGCTTATATATTGCTTATCAAATATGCTAGAATTTATAGGGTTAAAAAGAAATGTTTAAGTATTTGCACATTTGGCAGTGTGTGACTGTATATATATGAAATACCCAGATGTTCTGTTGCACTTGCCAAACTTGCAGTTTATCAGAGCACTGTATCCCACAATGCAATGCAAAAAAACCGAGTGAATAAACCACAGTTTTCTCAGATGTTTATGTGTGCATGCGGATTCACACAGTAGGCCTGTTACAAAACAGAACAGTGTGCAGTAAGTTAGTGGGCTATTCCATGAAAACACGCAAAACAGCTAGAAATATTCGACACAAAGGTGCTTGTAACGAGAGTTGTGCAAGTATCCCTGCGTGTGGAATAGTAATGAGTGTGTGTTAATGCCAGTTGTGTGTCCGTCTCTGAACAACTCGAGCTAATTAATCCTCCGTCCTGCAGTTGACGAGCTCTCGGCGGGACGTCTTTGTCTCCACATTCAGTCAGTGTGAGAATCGGCCTGTGGATCTTGTTTTCCAGCGAGTTCAAAGCCACAGAACCGAGATTAGACATTGTTCCTGCTCTCGGACGCTCATCTACAGCGAGAGGATTGAAGAAGCTCAGCACAACAGGAGCAGTCATGTGTGTGAGACGGAGAAAATGAGCTGGATATCACCGATGAACACACACTTATACTTTCAGTCACGAACATCCTCGGCTCGGTGCTGGGATGGGAAAGTTTAGTTGAGGAAAATAAAATGATCATGCATTAATCAGAATGGCAAATACAACGCATATCTTTTTTTAATATTTTTTTTTTTTATAGTAGCCTACCGGTAATCATTTCGATTTCCTCATTTAAGTTGTTTCTTCTCAATAATCTGCTTGTAATTGTATTGATGGCTCAATTGGTTTGGAAAGCCTTCATGTAAACACTTGAAAGTGCAGAACTGAAATGATCAGACCAAAAGCATGTGTCTGAAGAAAAATGCTTTGCTGACTGTAAAAAACTTTACATTTGAATGTTCAAATGAAAAAAGTAGCACATATAAAAAATTGTACAAGAACATCTAAATCTGATGTTTTGTTCAGAATACATGAATACACATGTAAACGAAAATGTGAATCAGGTTGCAAAGTTTAGGGTTTATAGGCTATAAATACAACTTTTAGATAATCTGAAATCGGATTGGATTCACTTGATAAAACCCGTAAATGTGAATGTGTGCATCTGCTATGAGTGGGAGTAACACATTTATTCAGGCTGGTTAACACGTCATTTCCTCACAGTTAACCGCACCTTTCCTTCATTACTGGCTGCTGGTTTGTAGTGTAAAATCATTCTTCAGATTAGCAGGACATATGGGGCATATAAACGCACAGCGTAAAACGACACAGCTCTTTTAAAGGCGTGTAACTTACAGTCAGAGCTGAAATCTCTCGCCAACATCTGTGCTGTGTTACTCTCTAACACACGTTGCTCTCTAACACACACGTTACTCTAAAACACACGTTACTCTCTAACACACACGTTACTCTCTAACACACGTTACTCTAAAACACACGTTACTGTCTAACACACACGTTACTCTCTAACACACGTTACTCTAAAACACACGTTACTCTCTAACACACACACGTTACTCTAAAACACACGTTACTCTAAAACACACGTTACTCTCTAACACACGTTACTCTAAAACACACGTTACTCTCTAACACACACACGTTACTCTAAAACACACGTTACTCTCTAACACACACGTTATTCTCTAACACACGTTACTCAAACACACGTTACTCTCTAACACATGTTATTCTCTAATACACACGTTACTCTAAAACACACGTTACTCTCTAACACACACGTTACTCTAAAACACACGTTACTCTCTAACACACACATTACTCTAAAACACACGTTACTCTCTAACACAAACGTTACTCTCTAACATACGTTACTCTCTAATACACACGTTACTCTAAAACACACCTTACTCTAACACACACGTTACTCTAAAACACACGTTACTCTCTAACACACACATTACTCTAAAACACACGTTACTCTCTAACACAAACGTCACTCTCTAACACACGTTACTCTCTAACACACGTTACTCTCTAACACACACGTTACTCTAAAACACACGTTACTCTCTAACACACATCACTCTCTAACACACGTTACTCTCTAACACAAACGTTACTCTCTAACACACATTACTCTCTAACACACGTTACTCTCTAACACACGTTACTCTCTAACACACACGTTACTCTCTAACACACGTTACTCTCTAACACACGTTACTCTCTAACACACACGTTACTCTAAAACACACGTTACTCTCTAACACACATTGCTCTCTAACACATGTAACTCTAAAACACACGTTACTCTCTAACACACGTTACTCTCTAACACATGTTTCTCTCTAACACATTACTCTCTCACACTTGTTACTCTCTAACACATGTTACTCTAAAACACACGTTACTCTCTAACACACATTACTCTCTAACACATGTAACTCTAAAACACACGTTACTCTCTAACACACGTTACTCTCTAACACATGTTACTCTCTAACACATGTTACTCTCTAACACATGTTACTCTAAAACACACATTACTCTCTAACACACATTACTCTCTAACACATGGTACTCTCTAACACATGTTACTCTCTAAAACATGTTACTCTCTAACACAGGTTACTCTCTAACACACATTACTCTCTAACACATGTTACTCTCTAACACAGGTTACTCTCTAACACAGGTTACTCTCTAACACACATTACTCTCTAACACATGTTACTCTCTAACACAGGTTACTCTCTAACACAGTGTTTCCCAACGCTGCTCCTGGAGGCACACCAACAGTGCACGTTTTGGATGTCTCCCTTATCTGACCCATATATTTCTGGTCTTGGAGTCTTTACTAATGAGCTGATTCAGGTGTGATTGATTAGGAAGAGTTGGAAAATGTGAAGCGTTACTCTCTAACACACGTTACTCTAAAACACACGTTACTCTAAAACACGTGTTACCCTAAAACACACGTTACTCTTTAACACATTACTCTCTAACACATGTTACTCTCTAACACACATTACTCTCTAACACTCGTTACTCTAAAACACACGTTACTCTAAAACACACGTTACCCTAAAACACACACGTTAATCTCTAACACACGTTACTCTCTTACACACGTTACTCTAAAACACACGTTACTCTAAAACACACACGTTAATCTCTAACACACGTTACTCTATTACACACGTTACTCTCTAACTCACACATTACTCTAACACACGTTACTCTCTTACACACGTTACTCTCTAACACACACGTTACTCTCTAACACACGTTACTCTCTTACACACGTTACTCTCTAACACACACGTTACTCTCTAACACATACATTACTCTCTAACACACGTTACTCTCTAACACACGTTACCCTAAAACACACACGTTAATCTCTAACACACGTTACTCTCTTACACACGTTACTCTCTAACACACACATTACTCTCTAACACGCTTTACTCTCTTACACACGTTACTCTCTAACACACACGTTACTCTCTAACACACGTTACTCTCTTACACACGTTACTCTCTAACACACACGTTACTCTCTAACACATACATTACTCTCTAACACACGTTACTCTTTAACACGTTACTCTCTAACACACACATTACTCACACATTACTCTCTAAAACACACGTTACTCTCTAACACACATTACTCTCTAACACAGGTTACTCTCTAACACACATTACTCTCTAACACATGTTACTCTCTAACACATGTTACTCTCTAACACAGGTTACTCTCTAACACACATTACTCTCTAACACATGTTACTCTCTAACACAGGTTACTCTCTAACACAGTGTTTCCCAACCCTGCTCCTGGAGGCACACCAACAGTGCACGTTTTGGATGTCTCCCTTATCTGACCCATATATTTCTGGTCTTGGAGTCTTTACTAATGAGCTGATTCAGGTGTGATTGATTAGGAAGAGTTGGAAAAAGTGAAGCGTTACTCTCTAACACACATTACTCTCTAACACACGTTACTCTAAAACACACGTTACTCTAAAACACGTGTTACCCTAAAACACACACGTTAATCTCTAACACACGTTACTCTAAAACACACGTTACTCTAAAACACACACGTTAATCTCTAACACACGTTACTCTCTAACACACGTTACTCTCTAACACACACATTACTCTCTAACACACACATTACTCTCTTACACACGTTACTCTCTTACACACGTTACTCTCTAACACACACGTTACTCTCTAACACACGTTACTCTCTCACACACGTTACTCTCTAACACACACGTTACTCTCTAACACATACATTACTCTCTAACACACGTTACTCTCTAACACACGTTACACTAAAACACACACGTTAATCTCTAACACACGTTACTCTCTTACACACGTTACTCTCTAACACACGTTACCCTAAAACACACACGTTAATCTCTAACACACGTTAATCTCTAACACACGTTACTCTAAAACACACGTTACTCTAAAACACACGTTACTCTAAAACACACACGTTAATCTCTGACACACATTACTCTCTTACACACGTTACTCTCTAACACACACATTACTCTAACACACGTTACTCTCTAACACACGTTACTCTAAAACACACGTTACTCTAAAACACACACGTTAATCTCTAACACACGTTACTCTCTTACACACGTTACTCTCTAACACACACATTACTCTCTAACACACGTTACTCTCTAACACACACGTTACTCTCTAACACACGTTACTCTCTTACACACGTTACTCTCTAACACATACATTACTCTCTAACACACGTTACTCTCTAACACACACATTACTCACACATTACTCTCTAACACACATTACTCTCTAACACACACGTTACTCTCTAACACACACATTACTCTCTAATACACACGTTACTCTCTAATACACACATTACTCGCGAACACACGTTACTCTCTTACACACGTTACTCTCTAACACACGTTACTCTCTAACACACACATTACTCTCTAACACACATTACTCTCTTACACACGCTACTCTCTAACACACGTTACTCTCTAACACACACATTACTCTCTAACACACATTACTCTCTTACACACACATTACTCTCTAACACGTTACTCTCTAACACACATTACTCGCTAACATGTTACTCTCTTACACACATTACTCTCTAAAACACACGTTACTCTCTAACACACACGTTACTCTAACACACATTACTCGCTAACACACACATTACTCTCTAACACACATTACTCGCTAACACTTGTTACTCTCTTACACACATTGCTCTCTAACACACATTACTCTCTAACACACATTACTCTCTAACACATTACTCGCTAACACACACATTACAAAAGCGCTATATAAATACACTTGATTACTCTCTAACACACGTTACTCGCTAACACACACAGCGGCTCTGGAACAGGTCAACAGGTGCATGATGAGGATGATGAAGATATTACAGCAAAGATTCAGTCAGCACGGCATCTTCAGGAGCTTTAAAGGTGACATATCATGAAAATCTGACTTTTTGCGTTTAATTGCTATAATCGGGTCCTTCCTCATGATGATGAGATGAATCAGTCTAACTCCACAACAACTACATACAGTAAATGTCTGCACTAACATTCAAAAACGTGTAAAAGTGAAACTCTGAGTATCTCCGTAAGGCTGCACTGGTTATTCAGGGATTCTGGATGAGTGAAATTGGCCTGTGTTGTTATTGCCGGAGTTTCTGAAGCTCGTGTAAAGGCTCCGCCCTCTTCTGAATGGAGGCGGAGTAACAGCTCATTTGCATTTAAACGGACACACACAGAAACTCGTTTTTGCTCACACCCAAAAAGTGTCCATTTTAACAAGCTATAATAAATGATCTGGGTTTTTTTTTAGCTGAAATTTCACAGACACATTATGGGGACACCATAGATTTATATTACATCTTGTGAAAAGGGGCATAATATGTCACCTTTAAAGACACTGTCAAATTGGCTCCATTTACTTTTACTTTATATATGGCCTTCCTGCAAATCTCTCTTCCACAGAAAACAAACACACAAAACATTTACCTTGACAATAGCATCCTGCTGTATTTTTAGTCTCTGCGGTTTGTGTAATAACATCTTTGTGTCGTCCTGGTTTCCTGGAGTTTATCAAACAAACTCAGACTATAATCTCTGAAACTCTCTCCATCACTGATCACATGTAGTTTTATGTGCTTTATGAGCAGATGAAGTTCTCCTGTCCTCCCTGATCGTGACACAGGAAGCAGTTTTGTGTTTAATGCCACATCATTTCCTGCTCATACTATCTAGAGTTACAGATCCGCATCTCTAATCCCCACGGCGGCAGAGAAATCGTATTTCTGCTGTAAAACATGACGAGCACGATGATTCTGGCAGATGAGAGTTGTGTTTCTTCCCTCTGGAGACGCCCACAACTCACTATCGGACCGGTTTGGGGGATTTGGAGATTTCATGGGTTCTGTTTCCAGTGCAGATGGAAAACGGCCCTCAGAATGTCTGAAGCTCCTGGAGTTTATCATCTGGAGAACCTTATCGAGACACTCCTCTAGCTGCTGTTATCACTGAACACACACACACACACGACACACACACACACACACACTGCTCCTGCTGGAATCCTTTCATACGCCCACAATGCACACTACACACCACACACAACACACTACACACTGCACACAACACACTACACACTGCACACTATACATTGCAAACTACACACTGTACACTACACACTGCACACTACACACTGCAAACTACACACAGTAAACTACACACTGTACACAACACACTGTAAACTACACACTCCACACTGTACACTCCACACTCCACACTAAATACTGCACGCTGCACACTACACACTATATACTACACACTAAACACTGTACACTACACACTGTAAACTACACACTCCACGCTACACACTAAACACTGTACACTACACACTGTAAACTACACACTCCACGCTACACTCTAAACACTGCACGCTACACACTATTTACTATGCACTGTACACTGCACACTGTAAACTACACACTCCACACTGTACACACTCCACGCTACACACTGTATACTACGCACTATACACTATACACTGCACACTCTACGCTACACACTATATACTACACACTATACACTGTACACCACACACTGTCTCCACTAAAACACAGATTCAGTATCGCTGTGTGAAATCAGATACTTACCTAGTAAAAAAAAAACAGTCCGCCAAAAGAGTAGTATTTTATCACTCAGCAACTGCCACAGTATCACACACACTCACACAGTATCACTCACACAACTGGCACACATGAAAATATATTCAGTGAAAGTACTAATAATTTGTCATGCTGGACCGCTCAGGATTTACACTCCTGTCAGAAAATGTCCAAACTCCAGTGTTCAGAATCCCAGACGTTAGAGGCCTGTTTATGACAGCAAACATCCACACACACACACACACACACATGCCTAAAACGCTTCACCAGCCGCTCTCCTCTCATCACACACACTCATGACATTTTCCAACCATTCCTCAAACTCTACACTTTTGTTTTTGTGAATGTACATGCAAAAGTAAATATTCATAATGCGTTTTACATCAACGCACAGGTGTGTTTGAAATGAACCGGACATCTACAGATACTCCTCGTGAATGAGTTCGGCACAGCTGAAGATCCTTGACGTGAGGAATTTCCACATCCAACATTCGGCCCTGAATTCAAGGCCACGGATCAACCTCAGACCCCAGAGACTCAAACCACACACACACACACACACACACACACACACACACACACACACACACACACACACACACACACACACACACACACAGACAGACACCCCCCCCCCCCCCCACACACACACACACTTACACACACACACACACACACACAGAAAGAGACGGACAGGAGGAGACGGACAGGAGGAGAAGACATGATGTGATGAAGGGAAAAACAGAACTGATTATCCTCTAATATCCATCCAGACACAAACACACACACACACACACACACACACACACACACACACACACACACACACACACACACACACACACACACACACACACACACACACACACACACATACATCTGTCTGATATTATTTACTATTCAACATATTTAAGGTTCAAACCAAAACACATCTATAATCCAGTGCTGGTGAAGCCACTTCCAAAATTTTGCTTTGTTTCTTCACTTGAATGTTGCCTGTGTGTATCGAGGGATCGGGACGTGACCACAGTGCTGATGAACTGACCGTTTTCTGTGTGTGTGTGTGTGTGTGTGTGTGTGTGTGTGTGTGTGTGTGTGGAGGGGGGGGGGGGTGTCTGTGTCTCTGTGTGTGTGCATGTGTGTGTCTGTGTCTGTGTGTGTGTGTGTGTGTGTGTGTGTGTTGTCAGAGTGAATCATGTCAGTGGGGAAACAGAGAGACTAAACTGAGGTCAGTCATTTTCTGGAGGAAAAAAAATAAAACAATAAACTCGTTCAAAGGGTCTTTGAGAATATGAAATTTGAACACAGTCATTTTGCTTGAATTGGCTAAATTTCAGTCAGCAGTGAAACGTTGAACTGTTTGTAAATTCAGCTTGAGTTTTGAAGAGCGTGTCGAGCCCCAGTGAGTTCAAATGAAGAGTTTATTCCCCGTCAGTCCCAGTGATGAAGACCGACTCAACTCTTCCTCCGTTACTCACATCTCTAGTGTTTCTCTCAGAACTCTACTCAACTCAACTCAACTTTACTCAGAACTTTACTCAACTCAACTCTACTCAGAACTCAACTCTACTCAGAACTCAACTCAGCTCAACTCTACTCAGAACTCAACTCAGCTCAACTCTACTCAGAACTCTACTCAACTCAACTCAACTTTACTCAGAACTCAACTCAGCTCAACTCTACTCAGAACTCTACTCAACTCAACTTTACTCAGAACTCAACTCAGCTCAACTCTACTCAGAACTCTACTCAACTCTACTCAACTACTCAGAACTCTACTCAGAACTCAACTCTACTCAGAACTCTACTCAACTCAGAACTCTACTAAACTCAACTCTACTCAACTCTACTCAGGACTCTACTAAACTCAACTCTACTCAACTCAGAACTCTACTCAGAACTCTACTCAACTCAACTCTACTCAACTCAAATCAAACAACATTCAATCTGGATTGAGCCTAAAAATGACACTACTGCTGTCTGTAGAGCTGCTTTATAGTTTGAATAAAATTTGTTTCATAACTGATGATATTTGCAACTTTTACACTGTTAACGAACTGTGTTGAATTTGTTTAATAATTAATGAAATTTGCACCATTCACACTATTAAACTGAATTGAAATTTATTTATAATTAATTATATGTTCAACATTGACTAATGAACTGAATTGAATTTGTTTCATAATTAATTAAATTTGCAACATTGACACTAGTGTACTGAATTTAATTTGATTCATAATTGATTACATTGGCAACATTGGCACTGAATTGAATTCGTTTTGTAATCGATGATATTTGCAACGCTGTTATTTTCCGGTGTATAACTGTGAAGCTGCTGTGAAACACTTTATTGTATAAAGCGCTGTAGAAATAATTCTGTCTCCCAGTAATCTCCACATGAACTGGAGTGATTGTCCTCAGATGATCGAGCGACGCGTTCGGGTCTGATGAGATGAGAATCATCAGAGACAATAATGATATGAATGAAAGACGTTTCTCTGTGTTTGGGTTCGAGGTTCGGGCAGTGATGGACCTTCAGTCTCTGAGCCGCTGCACTGGAAACCAGGAAGTTTGGGAGCAGTTTCTGGGATCCTTTACACAATAGCTGGAAGTGTGTGTGTGTGTGTGTGTGTGCTGGTGTTTAAATGGGAGAGCAGGAATGAAACACCCTCAGAACGAGAACACAATAAATGACCTTCTCTCAGTGTGAACCTGCAAATGCTCAGGAGACACACACACACACTGACTCTCTCTCTCTCACACACACACACAATCCAGGCCAGTTAATAATACCTAGAATATCTAAATCGACTGCTGGCGGTAGATCCTTTTCCTATTTAGCACCAAAACTTTGGAACAGTCTTCCTACCATTGTCCGGGAAGCAGACACACTCTGTCAGTTCAAAGCTAGACTAAAAACACATCTCTTTGACCTAGCATACACATAATATATTATAGACTTCTATAATTCAATGTTAGGCTGCATAGATTAGGTCAGCCGGAACTGGGAACACTTCCCTTAAATCCTGATGTACTCGTCACATCATAAGAAGAATGGCATCTACGCTAATTTTAGTGTCTTTGGTCATCCCGAGGTTTTACACACACACTCCAGATCTGACTAGGACCTTCGCCTGAACACACTCAAACACACTCCAGATCTGACTAGGAGCTTCGCCTGAACACACTCAAACACACTCCAGATCTGACTGGGAGCTTCGCCTGAACACACTCACACACACTCCAGATCTGACTGGGAGCTTCGCCTGGACACACTCACACACACACTCACACACACTCCAGATCTGACTAGGAGCTTCGCCTGAACACACTCAAACACACTCCAGATCTGACTAGGACCTTCGCCTGGACACACTCACACACACTCCAGATCTGACTGGGAGCTTCGCCTGGACACACTCACACACACACTCACACACACTCCAGATCTGACTAGGAGCTTCGCCTGAACACACTCACACACACTCCAGATCTGACTAGGAGCTTCGCCTGAAAACACTCACACACACTCCAGATCTGACTAGGAGCTTCGCCTGAACACACTCAAACACACTCCAGATCTGACTAGGAGCTTCACCTGAAAACACTCACACACACTCCAGATCTGACTAGGACCTTCGCCTGGACACACTCACACACTCCAGATCTGACGGAGCTTCGCCTGGACACACACACACACACACACACACACACACTCACTCACACATACTCCAGATCTGACTAGGACCTTCGCCTGGACACACTCACACACATACTCACACACACTCCAGATCTGACGGAGCTTCGCCTGGACACACACACACACACACACACACACACACACACACACACACACACACACACACACACACACACACTCACACACACACTCACACACACTCCAGATCTGACTAGGACCTTCGCCTGGACACACTCACACACACACTCCAGATCTGACGGAGTTTCGCCTGGACACACACACACACACACACACACACACACTCACACACACACTCACACACACTTCAGATCTGACTAGGACCTTCGCCTGGACACACTCACACACACACTCACACAAACTCCAGATCTGACGGAGCTTCGCCTGGACCTGATGACAATGCAGTGCTGAAGTCCACTAGCCTCTCCCTATGGAGGATCCCTCTCCCACTCAACAGATAAAGCATTGTGGAGAATTCGGTTCGCATACCTAACCCGAAGTGATAAAATTAAATTCTGTATCAAATTTAAAGGCAAGACAAGTAGTTTAGGAATGATTTGTAGGGAATTACAAACCTGCGCACATATATTCAAACGCACATAACTCTAGAATCAGCTCTCACAGGTTCAGTGTAAAGTCTGTTCAGAGAGAACAGTCTTAGCGGCCCCTAATTTAAGAACTAATGATCATTTCAATGGAAGAGAATCAATCAAAACTAACTTTAGCTGGAAAATAACATTATTCAAGAACCGCTATAAAGTCAAAACAATCTCTGCTACCTTACATTCTATGTTTATCTCTGTAAAGCTGCTGTGAAACATCTACATTGTTAAAAGCGCTGTATAAATGATGACTTGCCTTGACACACTGACTCTCTCTCTCTCTCACACACACACATGCACGCACGCACACACGTACACTCGCTCTAACACACATACACACACACACAGAGACAGACTGAGGCCTGAAACCTACTCTGCACAAATACAGTTACTTACAACACAATAACACAAAACCAGTGAACTGCATAAACACGTATTATAAATATTCCTATTATAAGAGATCATACACATCCACCTAATTTACAGTTTTATGCATTTGCATTCAACATCTACATTTGATCAGTTCATGCATATAGTTTCAGTTTTAAGGTAGCCTACTTTTCTGGCATGGAAAATATTTTTTACACTTGAATTGCCAAAACAATTGCATCATCCAATTAAAACGAAATATTCACTGGGAACTGAATCCATGTCTTTGGCGTTGTTAATACACACTCACTTCTCTGCATGAAGCTGCAGTGATTAAACACAACTTTATTTGGCCAAATCCTAAATCTGCTTTGCATACCTTTAACAGAGAAGCAATCCCAGAATGCATTGCAAAAACCTCAGAGGAAACAATCCCTTAAAGATGGCAGATGAGGTGAGAGAAATGCTCAATAATATATTATTATTTCAAAACCACAGGTAACAGTGGAAATAGAACATTTTTTGTGTGTGCGTTTGAATGTACGTTTAGAGTCGTCTGCTGTGCGTTCCTCATAAGACTACACATCGCTTCACACAGAACGCGTTTTTGTGCGGTGCTTTACCATTGATTTGTTTTTGTTTTTTCAGTGTAAACATGCGCTAGATGTGTGTGTGTTGATGGTCTGACTTTTAACACTCGGTCGTTCTAAAAATGCGTCGCTAAAGTTCAAAGAAGTTCCACAACGGAACGTTGAACGTTCAGCACATCACGTGGTATCAGCGCGCAAACCAAAGCGTCACGTGATAGCGAGCAAACCAAAGCGTCACGTGGAAATCAATGTGACCATGTGACCACCATGGATCATAATATCAGTCTCGAGTCGCACGGGTATATTTGTGGCAATAGCCAACAAAACATTGTAAAGGTCAAAATTATCTATTTTTCTTTTATGCCAAAAATCATTAGGATATTAAGTAAAGATCATGTTCCATGAAGTTATTTTGTAAATATAATTTTATAAAATATATAAAACATTTATTTTTGTGAGTGCAGCACAATCGCGAATATAAATGAACAACTTTAAAGGCGATATAAACTTTAAAGGCCAGATTTTCAATAGTTTTTTTTATTATTATTATTTTATTGCAACAGAGAATATATAAAGAGATTTACATGACAATACAACTCACAACAAATAGAAAATAAAGGAAAAATAAAAAAAATCATGCCAGAGGTAAAGTTACAATAATTTAAAGTTACAAAACGCTTCATAGGTCTTTCTTGCTTTTTTGTTCTTAATTTTATCTAATGAATTACCATATTGTTTAATCTCTTTTATAAAGAGTTCAAAGCTTGGCTTAGCTTTAGCCCATTTTTTTCACATGAATGTGATATTTTCCAAGTAATATGAAAAGTTGTATAAGGAAGCACATGGTACTTTTGGAATCAACATGGTCCTGCACAAAAAAATACAACATCAAACAGCTCAATTTGTAGATATGTTTCAAAGAACTTAGAAATGAAATTTGAAACATCCAACCAAAAACATTTTTGAATAAATACAATTAAAAAAGAGATGAGTTACAGATTCTTTGGCATTGCCACAAAATTCGCACAAGTTTTCAATATTCGAATGGAAACGTCCAGAAAGTAACTCCTTGACAGGGTAAATTCTGTGTACAATTTTATAGGATACCTCTCATTTTATTATTAAAACAAAACTTATTTGTTATAGACCAAACTCTTTTCCAATTGATATTTTCAAATCAAGGGGGAATTAAAGAAAACAAAAACATACATTTATTAACATTGATTAATTTAGCATATAGGCTATATTGCATGCAATTATGCATTTACTATGCGTTCTGTCCTTCAAACACATCCAAAGAACCACAAGAGGAGATTATACGATTAAACAGACAGATATCATAGACAACGAAGATAAAGTCCCGTCCTACGTTGTAAATATGTCGCTATAGTACAGTAAAATGGCTCCTGAATGCTGTTTGCGTTTGTTCAAGTTGTCATTCAGATTCTAGAGCATAAAGCTGTAATTTCAGACCCTCCTCAGCGTCTGATAAAGCAGAGACTGATATTGGGTTTCCTTCATTAAAAGGCATGTGTGAGTGAGAGAGACTCAGAAAGAGCTGGAGAGAGAGAGAGTTTTATTAGGATCCTGTCATGAATCTGTGCAGTTCAGTGAGTGTTTCCAGCTGTCGACTCTCAGGCTCTGCTCCAGAACTGATGAAGAAGAGAGGGGGGGGGGGAGAGAACAAGAGAGAGAGAACGAGAGAGAGGGAGAGAGAACGAGAGAGAGAGAACGAGAACAAGAGAATGATAGAGTGATTGAACGATAGAACGATAGAGTGATAGAGTGATAGAGTGAAAGAATGATAGAATGATAGAGTGATAGAATGATAGAGTGGTATAGTGATAGAGTGATATAGTGATAGAGCGATAGAGTGATAGAATGATAGTGATATAGTGATAGAGTGATAGAATGATAGATTGATAGTGATAGAGTGATAGAATGATAGAGTGATAGAGTGATAGAATGATAGAATGATAGAGTGATATAATGATAGAGTGATATAGTGATAGAGTGATATAGTGATAGAGTGATAGTGATAGAATGATATAGTGATAGTGATATAGTGATAGAGTGATAGAGTGATAGAATGATAGTGATATAGTGATAGAGTGATAGAATGATAGATTGATAGTGATAGAATGATAGAGTGATAGAATGATAGAGTGATATAGTGATAGAATGATATAGTGATAGAGTGATAGAGTGATAGATTGATATAGTGATAGAGTGATAGAGTGATATAGTGATAGAGTGATAGAGTGATAGAATGATTGAGTGATAGTGATAG
>CM060629.1:33782237-33797237 GCA_030578275.1 Meda fulgida | reverse complement strand
CATACACACACACGCACACACTCACGCACACTCACTGACAGACACACACACACAACAACGCACTCTCACACTCACAACCACACCTACACACACACATACCTCACAACACTCACAGACCGACACCCACACACACACACATACACTCACATTCAACAGAACACACACACGCCCACTCACACGCACAGACACACACACACACACACACACACACACAACACACACGGACACACACTCACAACCCACAACGGACGCACACTCCACAGACAGACACACACACACACACACTCACACTCCAGACAGAACACTCACAATCTCACAGCGCACACACGCACACACGCACCCACACGCACACACACACTACTCATCACCGACACACGCACCACACACACGTCACACACTCACACAGACACCGTGGAGGAGGAGACAGGGGGGGGGACACAACAACCGCACACACAGCTCCCCCCCCCCCCACACTCACACTCACAGACACACATACACACACACGGATCGGCACACACACACTTCACAAACAGACACACACACACACACGAAACGCACGCACACTCACACTCACAGACAGACACTCACACGCACGCAACGCACACACGCACACAACTCACACACACACACACACACAGACCCACTCACACCACACACACACACACACACACACTCACATCACACTAGCACATGAGGGACGTGAAACGAGAAAGAAAATATTTATCCCAGAATTAAATTAAGGCAGCATTTACAGTAAATCAAGCATTTCAATCATAATTTAAACAAACACAAAGCTAATAATGTTCAGATTCATGAACACAAGACGTTTCTAAAATGAAAACACACCAAAATAGCAACAATAAGGAAGCAATTGATGCTAATTAAATTTTATTATTTTTTGGTGTTTTGATTGGTGGATGTGTTTTACTTCTCTACGTCTGTGATCAAAATCTATTTTTCTCTCTCTCCTCCTCTCTCCTAAATCTCTCTCTCTTTCTCTCATTCTCTCATCTCTCTTTCAACCCTCCCCCTCCTCTCTCTCTCTCTCTCAGCCTCTCTCTCTTTGTTTTAGAAACTAATGTTTGTGTTTCGAAGATGCAATTTCATGACTCAGTTTTTAAATCTATTGTGCTTCTTTCTAGCTGCTTTTTTTTTGCTGTTTTTTTTATACAGTGCGATCTTAAAGTTGCTTGTAAGTAAAATTTTGGGGACGTCGGAGGGCGGGTGGGGTGTTCGGTGTGAGGCGATGCATAGCCGTGGGGCATGGATGTTATGACTAGGGCATCGCGACGGCGATTAACACGAGTCCTTCAAACTGTTACAGGGGTCCTTCGAGTCCCCTCAACGAGTTACAGAGGGGACATCGAGTCCCCTCAAAAACGAAAGTTACGATGAGTCCTTCGAGTCCCACACGAGTTTACAGGGGGTCCACGAAGTCCCTCACGAGGTTACAGGGTCCTCGATTCCCGGTGACGCTCTAGCTATGACATTACAGGGTCCCCGAGTCGCGCTCACAGTTACAGGGGTCCTCGAGTCCCTCACGAGTTACATTTCAAGGTTCCTCGAGTCCCACACACGAGTTACAGGGGTCCTTGAAAAATTCCTCACGAGTTACAGGATCCTCTAGTCCTTCACTGAAAAATGTTACAGGGGTCCTTAAAATTTCCTCACGAGTTACAGGGGTCCTCGAGTCCCTCACGAGTTACACAGGGGGTCCCGAGTCCCTCACTATTTACAGGGGACCCTCGAGTCCCTCACGAGTTAAGAGGGGTCCTCGAGTCCCTCACGAGTTACATGGGTCCTCGAGTCCCTCACGACTTACATGGTCCTCGAGTCCCCTCACGAGTTACAGGGTCCTCGAGTCCCTCACGAGTTACAGGGGTCCTCGAGTTCCCTCACGAGTTACAGGGGTCCTCGAGTCCACATGAAACGAGATACAGGGTTCCTCGAGCCCTCACGAGATACAGGGGTCCTCGAGTCCCTCACGAGTTACAGGGGTCTTCGAGTCCTCACGAGTTACAGGGGTCCCACGAGACCCTCAGCGAGTTACAGTGGGTTCCTCGATCCCTCACGAGTTACTGGGGTCCCTCGAGTCCCTCACGAGTTACAGGTCCTCGAGTCCCTCACGAGTTACAGGGGTCCTCGAGTCCCACCGACTTACAGGGGTCCCTCGAGCCCTCACGGTTACAGGGGCCTCGAGTCCCTCACAGTTTACAGGGGTCCTCGAGACCCTCCACGAGTTAACAGGGGTCCTCGAGTCCCTCACGAAGTTACAGGTGGGGGTCCTCGAGTCCCTCTTACAGAGTTACAGGTGTACCTCGAGTCCTCCTCACGAGATACTAGGCGTCCTCGAGTCCCCTCACGAGTTACAGAGTCCCTCGATTCCCTCACAGCGAGTTACAGGGACCTCAGTCGTTCCCGAGATACAGGGGTCCTCGAGTCCCCTCACGATTACATGGTCCCGAGTCCCTCACGAGTTAACAGGGGTCCCCTCGAGACCCTAAACGAGTTACAGGGTCCTCGAGATTCCCTCACGAGTTACAGGGGTCCCTCGGTACCCTCACAGAGTTACAGTAGTCCTCATCCTTCACGAGTTACAGGGGTCCTCGAGTCCCTCACTGAGTTACAGGAGTCCACGAGTCCCAACACGAGTATATACAGGGTCCTCGAGTCCTCACGAGTTACAGGGTCTCTCCTCGAGTCCCCTCACGAGGTTACAGGGGTCCTAAGTCCCCTCACGAGTTACAGGGGGTCCTCGAGTCCCTCACGAGTTACAGGGGTCCTCGAGTCCCTCACAAGTTACAGGGGTCCTCGAGTCCTCACGAGTTACAGGAGTCCTCGAGTCCTTCAGAGTTACAGGAGTCCTCGAGTCCCTCACGAGTTACAGGAGTCCTCGAGTCCTTCACGAGTATTACAGGAGTCCTCGAGACCTTCACGGTTAACAGGGGTCTCCCAGTAAAGTGGCAGTGGACAGTCTCCTGAAGGCTTTATCACCCACGGTCACGATGTGTTAGGAGATGCTGTAATTCACACAGATGTCAGATGCGGGAGACTTTATATACAGTGCTGACACAACAAACACTCGTCTTATAATGTTTAAACACACTTATTAGTCTCCTTACAACTCGATACATGGATTTTAAGTGGCGACACTGTCACTAGAGGCATGTTTGGGAAGATTTTTCCTATTTTTTCATAATTTTTTATTTTACCTTTACTGAGATGGGAAAACCCATATCTGAATACGGAGAGGGGGGGGGGGGGGGGGGGGGGGGGGGGGGGGGGATACAGTGGTGTTAGAGGTGGAGGGAGAGGATGGCTGTTGGGTTAATAAGATTACTTTAGCCTACTTCTATAGCTTGTTTTCTGCTACAGTTTAACACGTCATGGACGACTGGAGAGCGGAGAATGATGAAACGCCCTGCTAATTATTAACAAAATAATGAATATTTTCCTCAGGCTGTGAAAAACAAGCTTAATCATGTTTTTCTTACCATTTGTTTTTTTGTTGTTGTTGTTTTGTTTTTATAGTCACGATATTATTAAAGTCAAAAAATAATTTTGTAATTTATAAGTTAACCATTATATCATTGAATAACTTCATTTTTTTTTTGCCATAAAAATATATTTTAAAGTCCCTCCTGAGTGTCTTGAAATGCACAGCAAATTAGAAAATTTGCAGAAAACAGGGGCGGAGCATATCGAGACAATAGCGTTTTGTGGTTTCATTTCACAGCTGAGAGCTGTTGATCTCTGTAAAGCCGCATTTCTCCTTAACTCCCTATAGCTTTAAAATACAGCATTCTGTGCAGAATCAAATGGTCAGACGTGATGTAAATCTTACTGCTATTTAGAACGTATCAGAGAGCATTCAAAAGTATAACGTTCTTCCCAAATGTTTGCAAAACGATGTACAAAATGAAGAAAAATTCGTTTTTTAAAACATTTGCAATAAACTTTGAAAGACTTCCAGAACATTGAGAAATAGCGTGCGAGTGTGTTTGGGTGTGCGTGTGTGTGTGTGTGAGTGTGAGTGAGTCTGCTTTATGGCAGTGGATGAAAAAGATGATCCTCTTGCGAGACAATTAGCATGAAGAGCAAACCATTGAGCGGTGAACAGATGAATGAGCGGGGAGGATAAAGGCGAGGAGAAAAAAGGAGAGCATGGAAACAGCCCGCGCAAAACACGCCACTCACGACACATACCACAATTAGCCAATCAAATGTATATTGTGGAAATGAATGTTGTTGTAAAGCGCTGCCAGGACGCGAGTGTTCACGAGCGGCAGATGGTTTGTCGCAGCAAGCATAAATGTAAGCATACAACATTATTCAAATTGTAAGTGATTACTCCAGCAAGTTTGAGGCTCATGAACAGATCCTGTTCTCAGACCGCACAACACCAATCACATGGTCATCACAACACACCGAGACGGAGATGGTAGTTACACCTTACACCTTCATGAACTCCACAGACAAAAAAAAAAAAAGTATGAGAAAAAAATAGTTTATGTAGGCGGACAGTCAAAAAGGATGTTTAAATGGTGGTTGATAAGTTTTCACTTTTCTAACTTTAGTTTTAGTGTGTAATGTCCGATGTTTTGAGCATAAACAACATCTGCAAAGTTACAACGCTCAAAAGTTCAAAGCAAGGGAGAGATTTGCTTTTACAGAAATCGCTTTTTAAGGACAACAAAACAACAATAACGACTGAAGACTACACACATTCCTCCCGGGTTACTAGTGAACAAACAGCAAACCCAAAAATTTACATAAAACTGCTATTTATATATTATCAAGACAGAATGTGTGGATCAATGACTAAGATAACTCCACATCAGATACATAAAATCATCAACTAACCATTCAGAAATGTGTCCTATCATTTGTCACTTCCTTTCTTCAGTCTCTCCTATCTTTATCTGACTCCGTTTTGAACAAAAGGCTAAACGTTATTGAAATTGTCAGTGCATATTTTGTGGAGGTAATCGAGCTGCTAACCCACACACACACACACAACACACACACACAACACACACACACACACCACCACACACACACACACACACACACACACCGCACTATTGTAGGCGGAAGCTCATTTGCATTTAAAGTGACAGAGACACAAAACCTGTGCGTTTTTTTGCTACCCACAAAAAGTGACACCTTTAACATGCTTATAATATATGATCTGTGGGGTAATTAGAGCTAACACTTTTCACAAACACACTCTGGGGACCACCAGACATTTATTTTACATCTTGTGAAAAGGGCATTATACCACCTCCCCCTTTAAGTCATTTCAACTTAAATTCCATTAAAATTGATTAAAAAAATAGAGGATACGCTGGAAAGCTAAAGCCAAACATATAAAAAAACGCTAGCTTGTATTTTGATGAGGTTAAAGCAATGGTAAAAACATTTGTAGTTATAACCTATTTGATCATATTTTTTTTACATTGTAGTTATAACAGTAACTTGGTAACACTTTATTTTAAGGTGTAATATGAAAGTAACTCACTTTACACTAAAAAAAACAAGCTGCTGCCATTAATTTTTAAGTACATTCAACTTTGATAATTAAAACTAAATTACAACTGACTTGACTTAAAAAAAATTAGTATAACCTAGTATAGCCCTAACTTGTAAAAAAAAGTTGAAAATGCTTAGCTTATTTTAATGAGTTTAAAGCATGTAAAAACATATTCTGCATAACCTATTGATCATATATACATATAGTATATATATAAATAATATATATAAAGATATATAATATACATATATAAATAAATATTATATAAATAATAAATATATAACAGTGTAGCCTAGTTTAAGAACAGTAACTTGGTAACACTAAATATCCAAGGTGACCTTAGTTACAAACTTCTACTGCATGTACTGAAGGCAGCAAACAATTTTTTAACCTAAACTTGGATGTTTAAGTAATTTCAACACAAAAACTTACATTAAACTGACCTTAAAAAAAAGAGTTGTCATACCCAACTTATAAAAAAAAAAAAAAAAAATAACTAAAATTGTGTAACTTTGATGAGTTAAAGCTAATGCAAAACAAAACATATTTTGTGTCAAAGCTTATTGATCAAATAAAGTTTTACAGTTTATAGCGGAACTCTAAACCAAACCCTACAGCCATAACTCTATAGTACATGTAGTTAGTTAGTTTATCACTCACTTATTTGAGAAGAACTTGTAACTACGTCACCTAAAAATAGTTTTTAACATTTTTCTTAATATATACATTTTATATATACATATATAATATATATACATATAAATATATATATACAAATATATATATTATATATAAATATATATATATATACATTTAATACATAATCTATATAGAATATTAATCGTACTATGTAATATTTTCAATATTTTTCACTAGTTTATAATATTTATTTAAATTCTTATTTTAAAATAGCCAGCCGTCTTACACATTTAAAGAAGCTGTTCTGACTTAGAGATGATGTCATGTGACTTCCTTTTTTTCACTTTGCAATAAAGCCAGCTTGTGATAATAGATTATTTCCTGGAAAATATTAAATAACCGCCTTAAACATGAAAGTTAGCCATTCTTCAATCATTTCTGCTTATTATATCCCTTTTGGCATTTAGGTGTCTTTAAAATTAAGCCAAGAATTCCATATAGAACAAAAGACTTTTAGAACAAAAACCAAGATTGAAAATTTCAAACTGTGTTAATGCCGCGGGACAACTGATCTAATGCGAAAAAAGGAGTCTCTGAACCCGATGGAGAGAGTGTCTGGTCCTGAAGGCGTCTGACCCAAACGTCCTCACACACACACACACACACACCCCACACACACACACCAAAAAAAACACACACACACACACACAACACACACAACCCCACACACACACACACACACACACACACACACACACACCACACACATACACTTTTGGAACAGGACTAGTCAGGCAGATTGTGGAACCAGACGGATAAAGACTTCCACAACGTCCCAGAGAGAATCCAGGTGGTGCAAACAGTGTCAAATAACTTTCTGAAACCATCCTGAAAGAATCCTAATAAAAACTTCCTGACGAACACACACAACATTTACCTTTTGACTTAAACTCCAGCCGGTTGCTTGTGAGGGACGTTTTTTTATAAGGTTCATACACTTCATGAACAACACTCATTTAAGTGTTTGCTTTACCGAAGATGGCTTTTTAGGTTTGATTGATGCATAAAGTGACTTTAAATTATGCATTTTCATATTTATGTTGCAGAACCATTAAATTGCAAAGTTAAAAAGAAAATTCAAGAGGTTTGAAGAGAATCGGACGTGACACCTATTTAGCATCATTTTGTAGAGTAGAAACAGATTCAAATGATCATTACACTTAATTGAAATCAACGTTGGAGGATATATTTTATACAATTATCAAATTCAGCTTGTTAAAAATCTACAAACCAAACAGAAAAATGTCCACCGCAGCTTTGGCACGATGTTGACACACATGGTTTATGGAATGTTTGGATTGATTAATTCACAGTCATTTCCTGAAAGTGTGTGTGTGAAACTCAGCTGTGTGTTGCAGTTGGTAAACAAAACCCCCTCAGCTTTCAGGAGCTTTTGCCTCCCTTTCTCTACAATCTTTTTCCCTCATTTGAATCATAACTATTATTTATTAAATGAGTCTCTTTTTGTCACAATTCTTAAAAATGCCAAAAAGTGTTACAACAGAATTTCTCTATTTGGGAAAAATCCATGTTGTCACCGGTACCTGAAGTAAAAACTTTTTTCACTTATCTCTATAGGAAAATAGAATTTTTATAAACCTTTAAAGTAGACAGCCCTACTGTGAGCTGGATTTTAACTGATGGTGTTTTTGATTCTGTCTGCTGAAGCTCTCAGGCCCACATCATCTCCAACTTTATATTTAAATAAACATGTTTAAAAAGCAGAATTGGTTGTGAAGAACCTACATTACCCATGATGCTGTATGGAAAATTACTCAAAAAAAGCAACACCTTCACAAACAGCTCTTTAGCTCCGCCGACTTCCATGAAGCACTGCGAATATAATGTCGATTCCTCTTCTCGACGTGCTCAAAATACTAACAACTTTTGTATATACAAAACATATTTCTATAAACCTTAAAATGTTATCAGACAAAAATCAACAATTTGCAAACGAGTAGATTTTTAAATTCTCAGGACGTTTTAAAATAATTAAAGCTGTTTTCGCAGTGCTTCATGGTGATTGTAGTTCTTTCCCTCACTAAAGCCGTTAGATCACAGTCTTGTCTTTTTGTTCAATTTTCCAATTTTAATATTTCCTTCAACGTCAAATTTTGTAATGTATTATGATTTCTCCACGTAGCTGATTAGCTTTGTTCATGGCAAAGATTCTTAAACAAAGACTAATTTTAAAAATGCCTACAATGGATTCAATCAGCAGAAGTATTTACTGATATCATTAATGAAAATCCTGTAATGTTGAACCATATTGTTCAAACCACACAGATCGTCAACCTATATTATATAACTATCTTATACTAAGGTTTTCCGGACTGTTTTAAGTCACGTTGTGTTTTTATCTGTCCTGCAACAGGACTTACTTTCGTCCAAACCTCAAAAGTTTTTATACAATATCATACACGATTTATTCTGTCCACTAAAAGGAGCAGATTATGACTAAATTTCCTTGAATTTTATCCTTCAATTCAAACCGATTTAAACAGTTAATGTCTCATCACATCACAACTGGAATGAAAACTGAGTATTTTTAAATACAAATTATTTTTATTCAGTTATTGGCTTTTTACACGCATAAAATCAGACATTTATGTTATAGTTTAATCAAAATAGTGGAAAATGCTGATGTAACATAAGTAACAAATGTAAAAAATAAGAAGTCCAAATCTTCCGCTGAAATAGGAACCCTTCATTTCCACTAAGAAAAATATTCCATAAAAACGCTATGAACCTTTAAGTTAATAAACATAAAAAAGTAAAACAGAATCATTTTTAAAAACATAGAGCAAAATAAACAACAACAAAAAACACATATCTAACAGAGAACATTGACTACCAAAGAGCTTCCTGATTAATACAAAATGTACCAAGTTCATAGTCTCATAGCAGATGGGCCATGCGTTTAGAACGGGTCAAGTGTGGTTTGTACGAATCCTGCAATACACCAATACAAACAACCATAGAAATCATAGAGTTCCCGTGCTCTCAAACTAAATCCTCAAATAATCCAGAAGCAGAGGCCTGAATAAACTCATAATCTGGAGGTGTGTTGTTTTAGACGCAGCCCATTATTCAGGATGAGAAAAACACTCGTTCTTGGCGGACGCTTCCAGAGCTTTTCTTTCTCTTTTGGCTGGAGCGTGAAGAACCGGAGCCAAATATGGCCTGCTCTTCACACCGAGCTTATGGATCTGATTCCTAGAGGTCGAGGCACTAACACACAGGAAAATCAGCCAATTGGACGGAGCCCAGAGTCACTGAGGGTCACAATGACGCTTCATTTGACCAACTTTATTTGTGCATTCTGATCTCAGTCAGAACAGACGGACGGACCAGAACTGATTGATTTCATATGTGTGTTTGTGATAGTGTCTTCCTCTTCCAGGCTGTGTGTGTTTTATACTAGGGTTGCACAGCTATTCATTACTAGTCAGATGATCACTGTTTACCGTAACATAAATGACTCACAATACAGCATCCAGCATGGAAAATGCAACGTTTAGATAATCTCAGTTGTACACAGCACCAAGTGGGGTTCACTCACATTGCGCAAAGTGCTCTGGGTTCACTTTATTAGACTAAATTACAAAAACAATTGGCCAATACTGTACAAAGATAATGGCATGCAAATAAACTGGGATGCACCTTTGCATGTTACACAATTTGTCAACTGAGACCCAAAACATATACGAATGTCAGAATGAGATGACGAGTCTGTGCAACCCCTAGTGTGTGCACTTGCTTGACTAAATACAGTTTAAAGCCCAGATTTGTCAAGTTGCATTTTTTTTAACTATGGACACTAGCAGTGTTAACACTCTGTGTTGGGTGTTCGGTGCACGTCTTTCAAAATCAGTGCTCTGCCTTTCTGCATTTAAGTTCGTCTTAATCAAATATTTCAATCAGTATTATGTTTCATCACAGCTCCTGACTCCAGTCTCAGATGTGTTTCTCATACGTACTGCTCGGCTTCGCCCTCGTTCAGGATCGTGATGGAGCCGTCGCCGCTCTTCATTTCGATATCTTTAGCAGCAGAGTTCTCAGGTAGCAGTGCTAAGTCTTTAAAAACGTCCACGTAGTGGGTGAACCCCGGACCCCAGTTCAGTAGGTTGTCCCAGTTGAAGTTGTTGGACCCTTGGCCCAGTTTGTGGGGTAAAGTGTGGTGCTGATACTCCGAGAGTGTGTTGTGACCGCTGGACGGTCCTCCTTCGGCACGTCGACTGGAGTATCGCCTCGGTCGCAGCCTCCCTCCGTGGTCCTCGTCATCGGCGTCCGATTCGTTGACCTGGGACAGCTTAGGCATGCGAGAACTGTAGGACACGGGTTTCTCCCGGTCATACTCCATCTCCGAGCACGTGAAGGAGTCATGGGAGTCGCTCTCGGAGGAGGATTCTGGAGCGGGGATGCCATCCGCAGGGTTTTCGGACACGTGAGAGCGGTCGACGGCAGTCTTCCTCAGACGAAGAGCGCCCGTGATCCGCGCTACAGATGCTAGGGTTCCTGGGTCGAGGTGTGTTGAGGCGTTCCACCTCTTCTATGGACAACCCTACAGGCGGGCCGCTTTCCAATGGGATTTGCTCAATGGGTTGCTTCAGGCGGCTCCCGGGACGAGACCCGTGACCAGCCATGGTTTGAGGACTCTTGCTGCGCCGACCCAAACGTGTGGCGTAGTTGAACATACCAGGTTGGCACACATCTCCGTGGAAGTCGAGAGGGCTTCCGTCACGCCTTGCCAAGTTGAGTTCCCGAGTAGGAGTGTTGCGGTAGAAGGAGGATGGCTTGGTAAAGGGAGCCGGGCTGTGGCGGGACAAGGGATTGGGTGTAGGACAAGCTGAATGGCTGAGCGGGGTCGAGCGGAGCCCTTGGGTGTAGCTCGGCTGGTAGGTGTAGCTAGTAGTAGCACCCAACGGAAGAGGCGACTGACGGGCAAATCCCAGAGGACTGTGGCGCTGAATGGAAAACTTGGGAGTGTGGCTTCGGAAGTGTTTTGTAGTGTTGATGATGTCTGCATCTGATGGAGCAATGCTGCTGGCATTGTCGATGTCGTAGTGCTCCATGTCGGCCTCCGGACCTGCCACGGGGCGCTGGGAATAGATTCGTTGTTGTGCGGAATATCGGGTTTCGTCGTAGATCAGGTACGGGTTTTTCCCGCTCAATGATATCAGGTTTGGGGTTCCTTCAGGCTGTTTCCGGGACCGTCATGTCAATCTCCGTAGGGCGGGATGTTTATCCGGATCATCAAACGCCACATTCTCACTGCCTTTCTTTTCTTTTTCTTCTTCTTCTTCTCTGTTTTCTTTTCATCTTTTGGCACTTTGGTTTTCTTACGGCCCTTGCAGTGGTTGCAAAGTATGAGACTTAAAACAACCAGCGCTAAGACAGTCGCTGCAGCTGCCCACAATCGCAGGAACTGCCCAGATTGGCAAGAACCATCTCTTCGGTGGTGGCGCTTGGACTACAGGTGAATCCTCCATTTGCTCCTAATTTGCACTCCGTTCCCTGTGGACAACCGGACTCCCAGACAGGCCACCAGGCTCTCGCACACTCTCCTGTGTAAAACTCCTCACATGTGCAAGTAAAGCCTCCACGGACACCGGGAACGCAGCTTCCACTGTGTTGGCAGGGGTTCGAGGTGCAGTCGCCCGGCGGGACACACTGGTAGGTGTACCATTGGTTCACGGCACATCAACCCATCCCAGCATGGACTGCTATCGCATAGATTTGGGCCACGACAGCCGATCTTCACAGAGGGATCAGTCTTGGAGATAGAAACGGTCCCGTGATCACCACTGAAGGGGAGCATCTCTCCGTTATATTTCACATAGGCATAACACCCATCAAAACCTAGAAAAAAAGAGAGGAACATTAACTCAAATAAACTCAGAAATGGTTAGAGTATATTTTTTAGATGTACTGGTAACACTTTATCTCGATAGTCCACTTTAGACATTCAACTAACTATAAGTTACTTTGCAACTACATGTCGACAAACTCTCATTAGAGTATTAGTAGACTGTATGCTTAATATCTGCTAACACTTTATTATTGAGGCTCCCCCAACAGACTATACTGTATCTTGGCAACTACTAAGCCAACTTATTCTACTAACCAGAACCCTACCACCTAACCATAACCTACTATACTCTACTAATACTCTAATGAGAGTTAGTTGACATGTAGTTGCAAAGTTACTTATAGTTAGTAGAATGTCTTAAGTGGACTATCGAAATAAAGTGGAACCGATGTACTTGCCACTAAAACGGCTGCATAATAATCACTTTTTATGTTGGTCAGACAGATTTAAAAACTTTTTTTTTAATAAAGCTCAATTAAAACAACGTAATGTTGACCAATGGTGCTGTACAATCACACAATAAATTACACAATGTACTTTCATACAAACAATGACTAACACCATCTGTTAAGAGCCTCTTGCCAATTAGCCTTCTGAACCAAACGCTAATTCAAGTAAATGTAATTTCAGGTTTCGTTTAAAATAACCTAAGGAGCCAGTCTAAGATGTAGAGGGTAGATTATTCTGCTACTGCAAATGCCCGATCACAACTTAAGTCCAATCTGGTCCTTGGAATGTCTAGAATGATCTGATTTGCTGATCTGAGAGATCTAGATGGTTCATGTATATGAAGGAGATGCACTAAGTATGTTGGGGCCAAGTTATGCAATGCTTTATAATCAAAAATGAATAATTTAAGATCAATTCTGTACTGCACAGGCAACCAATGAAGTGAGGCTAAAATTGGTGTTTCATGCTGCTTTTTACAAGTACCTGTGAACCAATTGAAGACGGAATTGTCTAAGAGGCCAGATTTTTGGACAAAATAATTGCAAATTGCACAAGATTGTGAGAGACTAGCGCTTCCACAACATGATGAAGAAATGAGATTGACGTGAAGAAATGGACATTGCTTAGTTTAACGCTACACAGGGAGACATTTTGTTTGGGTTTCTGATTGCTGTAGCATAGGCCAACATAGAACAAAACTCTCCCCCTGGGAAACACATCAACAAATGTCGTTTTTACATCAGGAGGAAGAGAAACAGACTCGTCTCTTCAACATAAGTATCCTGCAAGCCAAAAATGCAACCTTTTAAGACTACGCCATCTGGGAAAAATCTTGATGTCACTGATTCAGACCTGCACTATCATGTTGCCTAACAACGAACAGTCAACAATGTAAATTGATGTTTATTGAATTTATGCCCCATTCAAACCAAAAACATTTGGTTCTGTTTATTAAAGGGGGACAGCATATTGGCCCAATTATATTTTTCGTTCTCTCTCTTTCAGCCATTGAATGCAGAAATGGCATGACCTTACATGCACAAAATATGTTTATCTTAAAATAATTTTATTTGATATTTTGATTTATTCCAGAAAAAAATAGGTTACAACCCAACAGCTCAATTTGGCCACATAAGAACAAATAGCAGGCGATCTTTTTGCTCCTGAAACCTCTGAGACAGACACAAATGAATCAATAGTTGACCAAATTAATGTGGATAGCCGCTTAGATTATGTTCAAGTAAAATTTTTGGATCTTGATAAATCTGGGCACAGTTTGAGAAGACTTCAGAAACTATAGACACTTACTGGGTCTTTTTCTCAGGGAAAAACATCTGAGAAGGAGACTTTAGCAAAACAGCTGAGATTGTCAAGAGGCTTTCCTACGAGACTCACTGAACACATCTTCCACAGCCCGTCTGAAGCTCTAATAAAGATTCCAGTCTTATCACAGGCTAAACGTCATGTCTTTTCTCTCTGTGAGTGTCTGAAGTGTTTTTAATGGACAGTAGTTCTGCCCTGTGCAAGTCCTGCAGAGGAAAGTTCAGACATTTTTTCCTGTTGGCAGTCCTCTGTCTAACCTAGTCAGCACACAAACACACACACACACACACACTTTCTCTGAACTCTCTCCTGTCACTTTCACTCGCAGAGGAAAAACACTCCCGAGTTTTGATTCATGCAGAAAATCTGAGGGACTGCGCCAAGCCATGAAGCATACGCTGCCTGCGAGTCACATTCCTCAATGCTAAATTTGTTTAGTTCGTAATTAACATGGAATTATGTCATTGTGATTTCTGCAGAAAGCTGCTTACAGTACAAATATTACTGGGATTATTGGTTGGTTGGTGTTTTAATGACATAATGCTATTTTCATGGCAAGTAATAGTTTTTTTTAAGTAAAAAATTCTATAAAAGAGCAATTTAAAACATATACACATTTCTTTTTTAAGTTTGCTTTGGATAAAATGGTTGACTCAAAAGTGCTTGCTAAGAAATATAGTTTCCTGAGAGAACTTGCAGCTAAATGTAATAAAATATGCTTTAAGTTCCATCTGTGTTGAGACTCCAGTTTTTAATGTTGTTTATATGTCTATGTGGTGTTTTTAATATGCTTAAATCATGTGTAAGTCGACAGCATTGCTGAGTATTTTCTGCTTAAAACTGCAGTGAAACAAAGACAGTCTCAAAAACACGGTGTGAAATCGCTGGTGTTTCTGACCTCACAAACGACCTTGTAACCAATCAGATCAACGTCGTGATCGTCAACCAGTGAATCTCTGAGTGAGTGAGTGAGTGAGTGGAGGCGGGGCTCATTTGCATATTCATAGAACCACACATACTAAATGAGGCAAGGGTGTCGAGTTACATTCAAGATATTTCAAAGAAAAAACATCATTTTGGTGATCAAAGATGAGTTTTAAGGGATGATTGACTACAGGGAGAT
>CM060629.1:33777237-33779737 GCA_030578275.1 Meda fulgida | reverse complement strand
TGCAGCGGAGAGGAAAACTGATTTAAAGACCTACAGAATCTGGAAACAGAAAATCTGTCCTGCCGGATCTGAGATGTGTGTGTGTGTGTGTTTGAGCAGTAGCTCTCGCTGGCCTCACTACTGCAGTGAGAGAGGAGGGCGAGCGAGATCAGCTGGCCGAGAGCCACACACACTCTGACTTGGACCGTTCACCACGATACCGTATAATGCAGGTGAACTCGAAACATTAGAATATCGAGCAAAAGTTCGTGTATTTCAGTAATTCAAATTAGAAGCTGAAACTAATATATTTAGTGTATATAACTATATACATATGCATGATTATACCTTCAGAGGGCCGACATCTCTGTATTTAAAATCCTTTTTTTTAATTGATATCATGTAATATTCTAATTTTCTGAGATTTTGAATTTGGGGTTTTCATAAGTAAGCCAAATATAATAATCATCAAAATTATAACTTTGGCATGATATTCTAATTTTTCGAGTTTCACCTGTATGTGACCCTGCACCACAAAACCAGTCATAAGGTTCAATTTTTTGAAATTGAGATTTCTACATAATCCGAAAGCTGAATAAATAAGATTTCCATTGATGTATGGTTTGTTAGGATATTTGGCTGAGATGCAACTATTGTAAATCTGGACTCTGAGAGTGATCCCAGCGCGACTCGAGACTGGTGTTTTATTCAGAGTCAAATATTCTCTCAGACAGCAATACGATATTTGACTTTATTAAAATCCTATATTAAAATTCTGCAATACGATTATGATCCGATTCAAGACTAGATATTATCCGCCAAGTTTACACAACCAGTTACATTTTTATCAACTCACAAATGCCACCAGAATATATGACATGACATATGACCCTCTCCCAATTCAGACATTTACAACAGAAGAGTTCATTTAACTTTAAACTTTTATAAATCATGTTTTTTTATTTATTGCACATGCCAAGTAATATCAATCAAACTGCAGCTGGCTTGTTTTGATTAAGTAATAATAACTTTTTTTTTTTTTTTTAAACACAGGTAACTTACAAGTTAATTTAAAGTATGTTTTTAATATATATACATTTTTTATAGCAAAGCAGATAACTCCAACAGTCGTTGTTTTGGCAAAATCCAAAATATGGTGAATAGCACAGAAAATGCATAGAAAAAATGCATAGAAAAAATGCATAGAAATAATGCATAGAAATAATGCATAGAAAAAAATGCATAGAAATACTGCATAGAAAAAAATGCATAGAAAAAATGCATAGAAATAATGCATAGAAAAAATGCATAGAAAAAATGCATAGAAAAAAATGCATAGAAATACTGCATAGAAAAAAATGCATAGACATAATGCATAGAAATAATGCATAGAAAAAAATGCATAGAAAAAATGCATAGAAAAAATGCATAGAAATAATGCATAAAATGGATAGAAAAAATGCATAGAAAAAATGCAAAGAAATAATGCATAGAAATAATGGATAGAAATGCATAGACGGACGTTACGTGAGGATGTGGAAAGTGTCAAAATAAAGGTATTATAATAAAGGTAATACGGATAAGGCGTGGCATGGAGGCGTTTGCTGGATGCGCGGGTCCCCTGCTGACTCTTACCCTGACGCTGGTGTAGTTGTAGCTCTCCTGAGCGTGCACAAGCGTCCCCGAGCCGCTGCGCGTGCGGAACTTCAGCTCCAGACTGCTGTGCTCCTGGACGGGCCGGCCCGGGGCCCGCAGCGCTCCTGCCAGCAACACGTCCCTCTTCCGGCTCTGACTCAACCCGTAGTCCAAACGCCCGGAGCCGTCCAGAGAGAGAGCCGTGTCCGCCGAGATGTCTGAGACACACACAATCACTTCAGCACTCCAGGCCAGTCTCCTCCACTTATACAGCGCTTTATGCCTAGTTCACACTACATGATTTTAAGCCCGATTTGCAAATCGTTGAGCTCGCCGACAGGTCAGGGTGTCATCGCGTGCAAATCGCGGGGGATTAGCGGACGATGAACGCTCGCCAATCTGTTAGTATGAAAGAGCCAACAACGCATCAAAGACGCTCGCAGACGCGTCGCCGAGCCCAGAAAAATATCTAGCATGCTAGATATCCAGAGCTGTCGCACGACTCAACCTCACGTGATGTCATGAGCTACAGCCAATCATCGCGCAAACAGTTTGCAGCACTAGTGTCTGTCTGACGTCCATATTCGCGTGTTGTGTTCTTCTTCGTCTTCTTCGATGGGTATTGGCTCGTTTTATCACGTGATTTTTCGTGACAAAACGTGGTTTGTAGACAAGATAGAATTGTTGTTGCCAACTCGTGTAGTGCGTTACCTCCTGTTGCGGATCAATCACATTGTGTCGTGTGGTGTGAACAGCTCAACAACTTGAACACTCCTGATTTCAGTCATGTAGTGTGAACCGCACAGTCCAGCCCGACGCTTTAAAATCATGTAGTGTGAACTAGGCTTTACCAGTACTGACCGTTCCACAGCAGCGTTACAGTGAT
>CM060629.1:33759737-33772237 GCA_030578275.1 Meda fulgida | reverse complement strand
CATGGCCACATGTTAACTTCAGTTCCTTGCAAACGGATGATAGACAGACAGAAAGGACTCACCATTCCTGCCCTCCTGGCGATGACTGTGTGGAACTGGCCGTCTGAGACCCTGATGGTCGTAATGAGCTTGTAAGTGCCGCTCCCCAAGTTAAACGAGAACCTCATTCTGCCTTCGAGGATCTCAAGGGCCAAGAACTCCGCCTTGTCGCCGGTCTGGTTGTCGTGATTGTACATGAGCAAGGCGTTTTCCTTCAACGTGGCAAACTTAATGTAGATGTAGTTGTTGTTGGGGTCGAGGCTGGGGAACTCCATGTAAGAGAGCTCCTCGAATCCATAACTGTTCAGTTCACAGTGCTTTCCAAACACACCTGCGGAGGGAGAGTGATTTACTGACTGTCTGCGGCGAAAGAATTTCTTGCAGTGAAAAATTCATGGCAACCCATGACATTCATGGTACAACACACACACACGAAAAAGGTTGAGCATTTAGCGGATGTCAACTGACAAATTCACACTGTAATTCATTTTCTGTAATCTACAACACATTTGTTTCTGCAGCTTCCATTCCAGTCTCTCTCACACACACACACACGCGCGCACACACACACAAACACACACTCACATCACACACACACACAAACACACACACACACACACACACACACACACACACACACACACACACACACACACACACACACACACACACACACACACAAACACACACACACACACACACACACACACACAGTCCAGAATTAATAGCAGCATTTGTAGGACCCTAAACTAGTCCTGGGGCTCAAATTATGACTTACCAAAAGGACAGTGACAGTAATAGCCTTCCACCCGGTTCTGGCATGAACCCCCATTAAAACAGGGGTTACACTCACAGTAATTGATGATGGAGTCACAGGCTTTCCCTGAATTCATGAAACAACACCAATGAAAACAATGAGGTGAGCATGACACACAAAAATGACTGTTCTCACACAGGGCTCCCAGAACCCCCTGTGTTTTTTCTCTCTCACACACATCTCTGGTGCACTTTATCTTTCTAATACAAACAGTTTTAATTCTTACACCCTGTAAACGAACCCACGTTTCTAAAGAAAGAGAGGGTGAAAGTCTGTAATGAAGCTGTGCACGTATACATCAGCTGCACTGGTTCTGGGAGACCCATAAAAAGGTGCTGATATAAAACACACACACAAATACGTTATGACAACAATAGGATGGCTGGACACACAAATGATCAAGCATAAACTTAAGTTGAGATCAGCTCCCTGAATGTAGTGCTATAAAACAAATGGCATGAAGAACTCCATCACCACTAGCAAAACTGGAAGTTTGGGGTTCAGCTGGAGTGCATACACACTACTGTAAGTCAATAGGTGTAATTCTCTAGCAGCCTCATTTATCTGGGGCCTCCGATGTGAACGCACTGCACTCATTTGTTATGATCAGAGTAAGAAAAGAATCATAATGACTCAGAGCCTGAAACAAAACTTCTGTTACGGCTCCATTTTGAAAGCAATGTCCAAAAGCTACAGCCAACACCTGCCCAAACAGAGCCGATTCAAGCTAAGGCTATCACACATGGTTTTTCTAAGTCAACAATCAACAGACATAGAGTCATATTCATGTACCAAACTGATTTTACAATCACCCTAATCATGTTAAAATTGGGCATTTAAAAACATGGGAAATGCTACATTCATTTTTTCAACAAAAGAACCTGATCTTTTATACAAAAGATACCTGCATTTAAAAATGAATACAAAATGAATGCAGAATTGTTTCTATGATTTTTTTTTCAATGCCAGATGCTCCTTAAGCTCTTTAAAGTAACCAAAACTGCACAGCACAGGTGAAATCTGAAGGCGGTTTACAGCCATATCCTTATTAGGGTGAGAATTTGATAATCTCCTTTCATTAAAGTAAACATGACAAGTTGATCTTCATCACAGCTGATACCTCCCAGTCTGTGACCCTAAAAGCAAACTGCATTTGGCAAAGGCCACTGTATGCTTGGGTTATAACACCCCTCCAATTACTTTGAAGCAAATATTTTTCTTGGCCTAAAATGTTAACAAACTTGTGTGCAAGCTGCCTGTATGCGTCTGGCCTAACATCTGTGGTTGTGTGTTCTGGTAAAGTGCAAATGATGAAGGACTGTACCTGCAAATCCAGATTTGCACAGGCAGTTAAATCCCCCAGGGTAATTCTGGCATAGTGCCCCGTTCTGGCAGGGGTTCGAAAGGCACTCGTTGACGTCCCTCTCACAAGCCATCCCAGTGAAACCTTCTGGACAGGTGCAAGAGAATCCCCCTACCAAGTTGTGGCAAGTTCCACCATTGTGGCAAGGTGTTGGCTGGCACTCATCAATGTCCATCTCGCAGAGGGCACCAGCATATCCAGGCCTGCAGTTACAGGCGTATGGCTGTAGGGGGCGATTTGACACGAGAATGATCGGGACGCTCTCCTCAGTCTTCATGTCTGGTCCAACACCCAGCCGCCTCTTGCAACTGCCCCCGTTTTGACACGGATTGTGGGAGCAGGGATCATGGTCCATGGAGTCGATCTTAACTCCACTTTGTCTGTGCAGAATTTCCTTGATGCTCTGGAAGAAAGTGGCCACTCCACTTGGATTGACGTACTGACCATGTCCGCGCTTGATTGCTGACATCAAGAAAGTGCTGTTGTTGAGTTCAAACACCCCATAAATCTGCACTCCAGTGCCTAAACCGGCTAGCTGTGAATTGGCGATACGCAGGAAACTGAGGTAGTGATTGGTAAGGAAGTCGCTGGCGCTTTGGGATATTACACGTATAAGGATGCTGTTGTCCACTGTGGCATTATTGAATCCAATGAAGAAAACACGTACATGGCTGTTGACGGCATCATGGACGCCATCACTGCTACGCACTGATAAATCAAAAGTGCCATCTGTGGAGCGAGTGTTTGAAATGAGGTCACAGGTACCTGTGGGAATGCTAAAGAGGGCAGCCGCTGGTGGAGTCAGAGAACACTGGAACGTGTCTTGTATATCTGGATCCTGTGGCTTCACCACCCCCAGTGATCCTCCAGGGAACATATTTCCAAAATAATGGACGTAGATCTCTACAGAGCGAGATTCTGAGGGATTATCATTCTGATCATTGACTTTGATGTGGACAGTTCCGGTCGAGGACATCTGAGGAATACCAGAATCTTTGATAATCACAGAGAGGTAGAAATCACTTATCTGCTCTCTGTCTATCTCCCTGCTGGTGGTCAGCTCACCGGTATGACTGAGGGTGAAGTAGCTAGATGCTGCTCCAGTGTTGACAAGGCTGTAGGAGAATGGGCCTTGATTTGGAGCAAGATCTGGATCACTTGAACTGAGCGTCATCACGGGTGTTCCTGCCCTCTGGTTCTCCATCACCTCCCCGCTTGTAGTCACCAAAGTTGGTCCATTATCATTAATGTCCTCCAGAGTCACAATTAAAATGGCACTGCCGGTGGCAGCTGGAGAACCTGAGTCTACTGCCAGGATGGTGAGGTTGTACACTGGGATGGTTTCCCGGTCCAGTTCTGATGCCACAGACACCTGCCCTGTCTCAGGATTGATGTTGAAAGTACTTCTTTCATAGTTGGCAGCAATGGCATAGGTGAATCTGCTCCAGCTAGGGACAGAATCTGAATCCTCAGCACTGACAAATGTAACGAGGCCTCCAGGAGACAGTCCCTCATTAACCTGAACATCATAGAGTTCCTGGGTAAATACTGGAGGATCATTGGCATCTAGAACTGTAATGTTCACAAGCACCTCATCAATATCTGCCCCTCTTATGCTTCCTGTATTCTTAGCTAAGACTTTGAGTGAAATCTTTTCTTCTTTTTCACGATCAAGTGGTCCTGAGACGTAGATCTGACCTGTCTTTTTATTAATGCTAAAACCCCTTTTTCTGCTTCTGCCGAAAATCAAGTAATACACTACACCATCTTCTCCCAAGTCTCTGTCGCTAGCGAACACCTCTCCAATGACTGTGCCTTTAGGTGCCGCCTCTGAGACCTCAAAGTAGTATTGCTTTGACACAAAACGAGGGACATACTCATTAGCACCTTTCAGCTGAATGTTAACATATGCGAAGCTGCATCGTTCCTCATCTGGAACGTTAAAGGCTTTGACAGTCAGGTGATACACCTGTTTAGCTTCATAGTCTAGGAAGCCTTGTGTGGTGATGATTCCTGTATTGGGGTCAATAATGAACAAGTCACTGTCTGATGACTGAATGACGTATGCCATCAGGGAATTTGGCCCAGAGTCTTTATCTGTTGCATTCATTTTTACTACAGTAGTGCCACTGGGGACATTCTCCTGCACGACTGGGAAGTACTCAACAGGGTCGAACACTGGAGGGTTATCATTTACATCAGTGACATGGACGTTAACTGTAACATAGCTTGTCTTGGCAATCCACCCTCCATCTGTTGCAGAAACTCTGAGTTCATGCTTCTGTTTTGTCTCATAATCCAGTGGCATTGCTAGGGATAAAACGCCTGTTTGACTGTGAACTGAAAACAAGCCGTCGTCATTACCTGAGGAGATGTTGTATGTAATCAGGCCGTTCAGTTGCTTGTCCTTGTCCTTATCTCGTGCTGATAGGGTGCGGATGGCCGTGCCAACAGCCAGACCTTCAGACACAGTGACTGTTACTTGGTTCTGGGAAAACTCTGGAGTGTGATGGTTCTCTTCTGTAACAGCTATTCTTACTGTTGTCTTAGCGGACAGAGGAGGGTTCCCTTTGTCACTTGCTGTTATTTCAAGCAGGTAAACTTTATTAGTGTCTGCAGTGAGTGAGGACGCTACTGTAACGGATCCAGTTTGTTTATCCATGCGGAACTTGCTAGAACTGTTGCCTCCAGATACTAAATACTCTATTTCAGAGTTCAAGCCAAAGTCCTTCTGATCATGGGCTGTGACTTTGAGCAGTTTGGTGCCGACTTTTACACTTTTAGTGACAGGAGTAAAGTAAAAAGAAGATTCAAACATGGGTGGGTTATCATTGCTATCAACAACATTTATGATTACTGTGGTTTCGCTCATGAGCGGCTTGATGCCTCTGTCTGAAGCGGTGACGATGAAACTATGCCGGTTTACGTTGACGTTACTGTGGCCACTCGAGTTTTGATACCTTAGCTGCTGTTTGATGGAGATCTCGCCAGAGCTGGAGTTGATTCGGAAGTACTCTGTTTGAGATCTGATAAAGTAAAATATTTTACCGTTGAATCCCTCGTCAGGATCTGTGGCAGAGACTTGAGTCACAATGGATCCAACCTCCATCAGCTCAGGATAGTCTAGGTAATATGACGGCTTGCTAAATCTTGGAGCGTTATCATTCACATCTGTCACAAATATTGTGACGTCTGTGCTAACCGCCCATCCTGAATCATGTGCTGAGACTTTGGCAATGTAGTGGTCTGTGTCCTCTCGGTTCAGAGGTCTACTGATAGTTATGTCCCCTGTGCTGGGGTGGATGATGAAGGGAATACTTGCGTCGCTGATGGAATATCGGCTTATAGCGTTAGCTCCTGCGTCCTCATCGGTGGTGGTTACTCGGGTCACAGTGAAGCCCACTGGTGCATTTTCAGGTACAGTGGCACTGAAGATTTTGGAGAATCTGGGTGCATTATCATTAACGTCCAACACACTGATCAAGACTTTGACTGCCGTGCTTTTCGGAGGGCTGCCTCTATCCGTCGCCTTCACCCTCAAAGAATACTGAGCGGCCTTCTCTCGATCCAGTGGTCGTGTTGTGCGGATTTCACCAGTTGCCCGGTTGATGCTAAAGCTGTTTTCTTTGTTGCCATCAATGATGGCAAAGTCCAGTTGCCCGTTTGGTCCGCTGTCCTGGTCGAATGCAGAGACTATAAGCACACGTTGAGGTGAGAGGTTTTCTAGAATCTCAGCGTGGAACGGCTCTTGCTTGAAAACAGGATTGTTGTCATTAACGTCCAGCACTGCAATCTCTACTTTCTCATAGGCTGAATAAGGAGGAAAGCCTTGGTCTCGGGCCTCTATCCACAAGACGTACTTCTCAATATTCTCATAGTCCAGAGGATTTTTGATAGACAGCTCACCTGAAAGTTGATCTATGTGGAATGCATTGTCCAGGTTTCCGCTTGCAATATAGTACGACAAAGGACCTGCCCTGGGTGATGAACCGGTCACCTTAGTTACAGCAGTGTTAGTGGGTTGGTTTTCTGGGAAGGTAAAGGATTTCTCCTTGAGTCTAATATGGGGAAAGTCTCCTCCAGTAACGAAGCGAACTGTAACTGTCGTGCTGTCGGTTTTAGGGCTGGTGCCTCCATCTTTTACATGGACTGTGAAGGTGACCTCTGAACTCCCTGTGAGTTTTTCATTGGCAATAATGGCTCCTCTAATCGGGTCTATCTTGAACTTTTCTGAATTGCGTCCGGTGAGCGAATAGTGAAGTTGAGCATTTGAGCCATAATCTTCATCTGTTACTGTGACCGCAAAGACTAGTGAGCCTGCCAACAACACAACAGAAGTAATTAGATGCTGATCAGACAGACAAAACTCAATGAAACCTTAAACTCCTGCCACAGAAGACGCACCTGTAGAAGTAGAAGCAGGAATATGCGTGACATATGGATGATGGTGAAACCGTGGTGGGTTATCGTTGATGTCGGACACCACCACGGATACCGTGGCAGAACTGGATAGCGGTGTGGGTTGTCCACTGTCCGATGCCACCACCAGCAACTGGTAACTGGCCTGCGACTCACGATCCAGCAGTGAACTGGTGATGATCAAGCCTGTAGACGGGTTAATGGAGAACTGACCATCCCCACCACTGAGACTGTAACTGTAAATCACAAACACAACAGATTCAATATATGCATGGAGACCAAACCATGTTATTTGCCAACTACCCACATATTAAGAGATTTTATTCCATTTGGTTTTCAGATATTTACATTTATGCATTTAGCAGACACTTTTATTTAAAGTGACTTACATTTCATTCAAAGTACACATTTAATCAGTTCATGCTTTCCCTGAGAATCAAACCCATGATAACCTTGGCATTTCTAGCACTATGCTCTACCACTTAAGCTACAAAAAGGATACATTTATTTTACATATTTCTATCGGTACTGTGTCAGCACCTGCCCCATTTCTTATAAGCAAAACCTAATTCACCAAGTTTGTTATCCTATGGGTGAGGGGAAAATTAATTCTTTATTCATCATTTTGTTTCTTTCATAACTCCCACAGCATGTTCTCTCAGCTAAGCATCAGTGAACCCGCACTGATCAGAAACCCTACATTCGAATCGTCCCCATGCTGTTTTGAGTTCATTTTCGGGGCCTGTGACACAAACTCGTTCTGACAGTAACATGCACACATGGCAACTTCCCCGCGCACTTGTGTCAGTGAGACGGGAATTCCACAAATTACAGAACAAAGTGTGAAAAACAACCCGAGTGGGATGACAACAACATCATCCACAGTCACGCAAGTTCATGAGCGACACATGATCGGCGAGAACTATGATGTTGCACTGATGGAAGGAGCTGGTTCTGTGAAGTATTAAGAACTGATGTCGTGTTTCCACCCACTGGACTCTGATCTGTCTGTCATGCTTCATTATCATCCTCATTAGCACGTTTTAGGGAAACTGGAACACGTTGCCCCCCGTGAGCTCATGCAGGGGCACTTTAGAGATACATGACCGACTGCTAGTGTTGTATGGAAATGTGTGTGTGACGTGGCTAAACATTTTGGTAACACTTTACTTTACAAGTACTTTTAATGCATCTTACAATACATGCATCATGAATAATTGTAACCACAGTTATGATACATTATAATACCTATCTATTCATTGAACACGCCTTTAGAAAGTATAATGCATTAAAACACATGCCAAACAACCAATTTCAGAATCTGCTAATATTGTAATGCATATTAACTTTGGTTACAATTATTTATGGAAAAACAATGTATTATAATGTACATTATTAATACCTTTATAATGCATTTTTGGCAACACTTTAACACTTTCTCTTCTCTTCTATTTCTATTCATTACAAGTACATGTACTGCGTTAGATTAAACTGGGAAGGGTCATAGCACTTGCATATTGTAGTCCTATTGTTAGTTTAACTGCTCCTATTCTTTGGATATAAGCGTCTGCTAAATGAATACATGTAAATGCATTATACATAAGGGCTTTAAGTAAAGTGTTACCAACATTAATCTTTTAAAGAAAGAAAAAAAATCACCCAATCATATAGAGACTAAACATCAAAAAGTAATATTGTAGGTTTTGTTTTCAGTCCGTATTGTGTTTTACCTGATCACTCCATTAAGTCCGACATCTGAGTCTGAGCTGTTGAGCATCAGGACATCCCTTCCGGTGGGAGCATCTTCAGGAATAGTGGTGTGGAAAGACATCGAGCTGAATGATGGGATATTATCATTCACATCACCAACCAGCACCATCACAGTCCCAGAACCGCTTAGAGATGGGGATCCTACAAACACAGAGAGAAAAGCATGTTTATCAATATATATGTGTGTAGGGTTGGGAATCGAAAATCGATTCCAGAATACTTGAGGTCAGGAATCGGATACTTGTTATAAAATTAAAATTTCAATTCCTCGTATCGATTCCTTTGTGAGCATTTCAATATGATTTTAAACCATTCGAGCGAGAGACTGTTTCTGTGTTCATGTGTATCAGTATACTGGACCCGTGCGGCTCTTAAAGTGACAGCAGCCTAATATTCCTGCTCTATAATAACTCTAATATTCCTGCTCTATAATAACACTAATATTCCCGCTCTATAATAACTCTAATATTCCCGCTCTATAATAACTCTAATATTCCTGCTCTATAATAACTCTAATATTCCTGCTCTATAATAACTCTAATATTCCTGCTTTATAATAACAATAATATTCCTGCTCTATAATAACGCTAATATTCCGCTCTATAATAAGGCTAATATTCCCGCTCTATAATAACGCTAATATTCCTGCTCTATAATAACTCTAATATTCCTGCTCTATAATAATGCTAATATTCCCGCTCTATAATAACGCTAATATTCCGCTCTATAATAACAATAATATTCCTGCTCTATAATAACGCTAATATTCCGCTCTATAATAAGGCTAATATTCCCGCTCTATAATAACGCTAATATTCCTGCTCTATAATAACGCTAATATTCCTGCTCTATAATAATGCTAATATTCCCGCTCTATAATAACTCTAATATTCCCGCTCAATAATAACGCTAATCTTCTTGCTCTATAATAACACTAATATTCCTGCTCTATAATAATGCTAATATTCCCGCTCTACAATAACTCTAATATTCCCGCTCTATAATAACGCTAATATTCCCGCTCTATAATAACACTAATATTCCTGCTCTATAATAACTCTAATATTCCTGCTCTATAATAACTCTAATATTCCTGCTCTATAATAACTCTAATATTCCTGCTCTATAATAACACTAATATTCCCGCTCTATAATAACTCTAATATTCCCGCTCTATAATAACGCTAATATTCCCGCTCTAAAATAACACTAATATTCCTGCTCTATAATAACTCTAATATTCCCGCTCTATAATAACGCTAATATTCCTGCTCTATAATAACTCTAATATTCCTGCTCTATAATAACACTAATATTCCTGCTCTACAATAACGCTAATATTCCCACTCTACAATAACGCTAATATTCCCGCTCTACAATAACGCTAATATTCCTGCTCTATAATAACACTAATATTCCCGTTCTATAATAACTCTAATATTCCCGCTCTATAATAACGCTAATATTCCCGCTCTAAAATAACACTAATATTCCTGCTCTATAATAACTCTAATATTCCCGCTCTATAATAACGCTAATATTCCTGCTCTATAATAACTCTAATATTCCTGCTCTATAATAACACTAATATTCCTGCTCTACAATAACGCTAATATTCCCGCTCTACAATAACGCTAATATTCCTGCTCTACAATAACGCTAATATTCCCGCTCTACAATAACGCTAATATTCCTGCTCTATAATAACTCTAATATTCCCGCTCTATAATAACTCTAATATTCCTGTTCTATAATAACTCTAATATTCCCGCTCTATAATAACGCTAATATTCCTGCGCTATAATAACGCTAATATTCCCGCTCTATAATAACACTAATATTCCCGCTCTATAATAACACTAATATTCCCGCTCTATAATAACACTAATATTCCCGCTCTATAATAACACTAATATTCCTGCTCTATAATAACGCTAATATTCCCGCTCTATAATAACACTAATATTCCCGCTCTATAATAACACTAATATTCCCGCTCTATAATAACTCTAATATTCCCGCTCTATAATAACTCTAATATTCCTGCTCTATAATAACTCTAATATTCCCGCTCTATAATAACACTAATATTCCCGCTCTATAATAACTCTAATATTCCCGCTCTATAATAACTCTAATATTCCTGCTCTATAATAACTCTAATATTCCTGCTCTATAATAACACTAATATTCCTGCTCTATAATAACTCTAATATTCCCGCTCTATAATAACGCTAATATTCCTGCGCTATAATAACGCTAATATTCCCGCTCTATAATAACGCTAATATTCCCGCTCTATAATAACGCTAATATTCCTGCTCTATAATAACACTAATATTCCCGCTCTATAATAACGCTAATATTCCTGCTCTATAATAACGCTAATATTCCTGCTCTATAATAACTCTAATATTCCCGCTCTATAATAACACTAATATTCCTGCTCTATAATAACACTAATATTCCTGCTCTATAATAACGCTAATATTCCTGCTCTATAATAACGCTAATATTCCTGCTCTATAATAACACTAATATTCCCGCTCTATAATAACGCTAATATTCCTGATCTATAATAACGCTAATCATACAACAAAAGACAGAGAAAATTCACTCGTTCTTGACTGATTAACTTTTGTAACTATATTTGTAATGTAAAGGTGAAACTCGAAAAATTCGAATATCGTGCAAAAGTTAATTTATTTCAGTAATTCAACTTAAAAGGTGAAACAAATATATTATAGACTCATTACATGCAAAGTGAGATATTTCAAGCCTTTATTTGTTATAATTTTGATGATTATGGCTTATAGCTATGAAAACTTTTCACAATATTCTAATTTTCAATTTGGGGTTTTCATAATGTAAGACATAATCATAAAAATTATAACAAATAAAGGCTTGAAATATCTCACTTTGCATGTAAACCACAGGCAAACGCTCCTTGTGTAAGTGTTCTTTAGCTGTTGGTTTTTGTTCATGGTATTCAGATACAATTAAATGTTTAGCAATAAAACTAAATGTGAATGATATCCATATATATATATTTTTTTATTTATATATATTTTTTTATATATTTTTATATTTTCCATTTATATATTTTTACCTTATTAGAATCGAAATCGGAAATCAGAATCGTTCAAATATTAATATGTGTGTCTGTGTTGCTTCTATGACTTAATCCCAGAATTAACACTCATCAAGTGAAAAATAACTTTAGCAAGTAAATAAAAATGGTAATTTTTTTTTAGAAGATGCAACATATCATGCCAAGGAAAGCTGTAAATGCACTGAGAAATAAATGAGCTGTATAAATGTAAAATGCGGATCTGAATCTCTGGCTTTTGGCAGGTGTGAGCAGTGGAGTTTGGACCTTCTTAACTCATTAAACACAGATGGTTTGATATTCTATCAACACAGATTAACTTCTCAATCCCAAACATCTCTGTTTAAACCCGAGTGCCATCTGTGTGTGCTGCTCATGCAATCTCAGGCTCGCCTCGTGGCACAACGCTCAGGAATGTTTAAATATATCAGGAGCGTTGCAGGGGGTGGAACAGTTTACAGATGCAATCCTGCTGTGTAACAGTGAGGCACACGCAGAAACTCCATGCATAAATCCAGCCTCTGATAACATCGTGCGGCAACAACGGCGCACAGAAAACCTGCTCGTAAAAACAAAAGGCAGAGAGAAGAAAAATGGCCGAAATTTTTCCCCTCGTCTGAAACCAATCGAGGCTTTTCTCGGCGCATGTTGTTCCTGGAGGATTAGTGTAACTAATAACACATGCTAATGAGCTGCTAGCACACGCGCTAATCGCCTCATCCTCACTGCGCAGACAAAGAGATTAACATGGTGTCAGATTAGCATTTATCTGATGAGCACAAAGAAACGTGTGTGTGTGTGTGTGTGTGTGTTTCATTCAGAGACATCCAGACTTGAAACACTGTGACCCGTGTCTGATGAAGATCCTGAGAGAACGTCTGCTGTCTCACACAGTTTAAGAACAAAACAATCCTATTTCAAGGAGCGAGCGCGCACACACACACACACAAGCCGGTTTAATTAGTTTGATCTTTATACTGTGA
>CM060629.1:33749737-33757237 GCA_030578275.1 Meda fulgida | reverse complement strand
TCTGTGTTCTCGTATCTGTGTTCTCGTATCTGTGTTCGTATCTGTGTTCTCGTATCTGTGTTCTCGTATCTGTGTTCTCCTATCTGTGTTCTCCTATCTGTGTTCTCCTATCTGTGTTCTCGTATATGTGTTCGTATCTGTGTTCTCGTATCTGTGTTCGTATCTGTGTTCGTATCTGTGTTCTCGTATCTGTGTTCTCCTATCTGTGTTTTCGTATCTGTGTTCTCGTACCTGTGTTCGTATCTGTGTTCTCGTATCTGTGTTCTCCTATCTGTGTTCTCCTATCTGTGTTCTCCTATCTGTGTTCTCGTATCTGTGTTCTCGTATCTGTGTTCGTATCTGTGTTCTCGTATCTGTGTTCTCGTATCTGTGTTCTCCTATCTGTGTTCTCGTATCTGTGTTCTCCTGTCTGTGTTCTCGTATCTGTGTTCTCCTGTCTGTGTTCTCGTGTCTGTGTTCTCGTGTCTGTGTTCTCGTATCTGTGTTCTCCTATCTGTGTTCTCTTATCTGTGTTGTCGTATCTGTGTTCTATTATCTGTGTTCTCCTATCTGTGTTCTCCTATCTGTGTTCTCGTATCTGTGTTCTCGTATCTGTGTTCTCCTATCTGTGTTCTCGTATCTGTGTTCTCCTATCTGTGTTCGTATCTGTGTTCTCCTATCTGTGTTCTCGTATCTGTGTTCTCCTATCTGTGTTCTATTATCTGTGTTCTCGTATCTGTGTTCTCGTATCTGTGTACTCCTATCTGTGTTCTCCTATCTGTGTTCTCGTATCTGTGTTCGTATCTGTGTTCTCGTATCTGTGTTCGTATCTGTGTTCGTATCTGTGTTCTCGTATCTGTGTTCTCGTATCTGTGTTCTCGTACCTGTGTTCTCCTATCTGTGTTCTCGTATCTGGGTTCTCGTATCTGGGTTCTCGTATCTGGGTTCTCGTATCTGGGTTCTCGTATCTGGGTTCTCGTATCTGTGTTCGTATCTGTGTTCGTATCTGTGTTCTCCTATCTGTGTTCTCCTATCTGTGTTCTCCTATCCGTGTTCTCCTATCTGTGTTCTCCTATCTGTGTTCTCGTATCTGTGTTCGTATCTGTGTTCTCGTATCTGTGTTCGTATCTGTGTTCTCGTATCTGTGTTCTCCTATCTGTGTTTTCGTATCTGTGTTCTCGTATCTGTGTTCGTATCTGTGTTCTCCTATCTGTGTTCTCCTATCTGTGTTCTCCTATCTGTGTTCTCGTATCTGTGTGTTCTCGTATCTGTGTTCTCGTATCTGTGTTCTCGTATCTGTGTTCTCCTATCTGTGTTCTCCTATCTGTGTTCTCCTGTCTGTGTTCTCGTGTCTGTGTTCTCGTGTCTGTGTTCTCATGTCTGTGTTCTCCTATCTGTGTTCTCCTATCTGTGTTCTCGTATCTGTGTTCTCTTATCTGTGTTGTCGTATCTGTGTTCTATTATCTGTGTTCTCCTATCTGTGTTCTCCTATCTGTGTTCTCGTATCTGTGTTCTCCTATCTGTGTTCTCCTATCTGTGTTCTCGTATCTGTGTTCTCCTATCAGTGTTCTCCTATCTGTGTTCTCGTATCTGTGTTCTCCTATCTGTGTTCTCCTATCTGTGTTCTCGTATCTGTGTTCTCGTATCTGTGTTCTCCTATCTGTGTTCTATTATCTGTGTTCTCGTATCTGTGTTCTCGTATCTGTGTTCTCCTATCTGTGTTCTCCTATCTGTGTTCTCGTATCTGTGTTCGTATCTGTGTTCTCCTATCTGTGTTCTCCTATCTGTGTTCTCCTATCTGTGTTCTCTGTGTTCTCCTATCTGTGTTCTCGTATCTGTATTCTCGTATCTGTGTTCTCGTATCTGTGTTCTATTATCTGTGTTCTCGTATCTGTGTTCTCGTATCTGTGTTCTCGTATCTGTGTTCTCCTATCTGTGTTCTCCTATCTGTGTTCTCCTATCTGTGTTCTCCTATCTGTGTTCTCGTATCTGTGTTCTCCTATCTGTGTTCTCGTATCTGTGTTCTCCTATCTGTGTTCTCGTATCTGTGTTCTCGTATCTGTGTTCTCCTATCTGTGTTCTATTATCTGTGTTCTCGTATCTGTGTTCTCGTATCTGTGTTCTCGTATCTGTGTTCTCCTATCTGTGTTCTCCTATCTGTGTTCTCCTATCTGTGTACTCGTATCTGTGTTCTCGTATCTGTGTTCTCCTATCTGTGTACTCCTATCTGTGTACTCGTATCTGTGTTCTCGTATCTGTGTACTCGTATCTGTGTTCTCGTATCTGTGTTCTCCTATCTGTGTTCTCCTATCTGTGTACTCGTATCTGTGTACTCGTATCTGTGTTCTCCTATCTGTGTTCTCCTATCTGTGTACTCGTATCTGTGTTCTCGTATCTGTGTTCTCGTATCTGTGTTCGTATCTGTGTTCTCGTATCTGTGTTCGTATCTGTGTTCGTATCTGTGTTCTCGTATCTGTGTTCTCGTATCTGTGTTCTCGTATCTGTGTTCGTATCTGTGTTCTCGTATCTGTGTTCTCGTATCTGTGTTCTCGTACCTGTGTTCTCCTATCTGTGTTCTCGTATCTGTGTTGTCGTATCTGTGTTCTCGTATCTGTGTTCGTATCTGTGTTCGTATCTGTGTTCGTATCTGTGTTCTCCTATCTGTGTTCGTATCTGTGTTCGTATCTGTGTTCTCGTATCTGTGTTCGTATCTGTGTTCGTATCTGTGTTCGTATCTGTGTTCTCGTATCTGTGTTCGTATCTGTGTTCGTATCTGTGTTCTCCTATCTGTGTTCGTATCTGTGTTCTCGTATCTGTGTTTGTATCTGTGTTCGTATCTGTGTTCTCGTATCTGTGTTCTCGTATCTGTGTTCGTATCTGTGTTCTCGTATCTGTGTTCGTATCTGTGTTCTCGTATCTGTGTTCTCGTATCTGTGTTCTCGTATCTGTGTTCTCGTATCTGTGTTCGTATCTGTGTTCGTATCTGTGTTCGTATCTGTGTTCTCGTATCTGTGTTCTCGTATCTGTGTTCTCGTATCTGTGTTCTCGTATCTGTGTTCGTATCTGTGTTCGTATCTGTGTTCGTATCTGTGTTCTCGTATCTGTGTTCTCGTATCTGTGTTCGTATCTGTGTTCGTATCTGTGTTCGTATCTGTGTTCTCGTATCTGTGTTCTCGTATCTGTGTTCTCGTATCTGTGTTCGTATCTGTGTTCGTATCTGTGTTCTCGTATCTGTGTTCGTATCTGTGTTCGTATCTGTGTTCTCGTATCTGTGTTCGTATCTGTGTTCGTATCTGTGTTCGTATCTGTGTTCTCGTATCTGTGTTCGTATCTGTGTTCCTATCTGTGTTCTCGTATCTGTTTTTAAGTAATGTTAAAGCATACACTTCAGAGAAACTTACAGGTAATTTTCAGCCAGGACTAAATCAGATTGTTTTCTTCCTGAACGCAGTGCGGCTCTCACACATGTAATATTTTTTGACATTATGAAAACATTGTGAAACTGTTTAAGACTCTCTTTCTCTGTACATAATCTGATCCGTGTATCAGATCTCTCCCAACTAACACAAATATGTTCTAAAATGTTCCCATTAAGTTATGAAAACGATATTTATGAATGTTCTCAGATTTTTTTTTTTTTTTTAATGGTTTAAAAACATTTTTTTCTTGGTCATATGAATTTAATTTCTTGGTTATAGAAAACTTTAAGGGAATGTTTAATTGTCTCATTTTGCAAACATTGTGGAAATGTTAAGTTTGAATTTTCTCTGAATGTTTTGAAACATGTAGTAACTTTTAAAAAACGACAAAATTAGACGAACGTCCAACTTACTAATGTTCCAGAAAAATGTTGCATGAATGATGTATAAATAATGTTTTGCGTTTTGAGAACATTATTAAAAAGCAGATAACACTGATCTATTAATGTTACTGGAAGAACGACTGCTCCAATATTTTATCTTCTGGTTCTGAAAGTGTTTCTGAGGGACGTTCTACATCGAGAACTGCAGTGTTTTACTTCGATTATAGTTTTATCCATATTTAAATTAGCTTTTATTTTTATATCTTTAGTTTTCATGTTCATTTTTGTTTTGCATTTTTAGTAATTTCATTATGTGCTTTTATCATATATTTTTTTTACATTGCTTTTTGGGTTTCATCGTTTTTTATTTCAGTTTTGTTTTATTTATTTCCAGTTAATAATTTCAGTGCTTTAACTTATTTCAGTTTATATCAAGGCATCATTTTCCACGTTTTTTAGCTAATATTTATATTTTATTTCGGCTTTATTTAAATGAAGAGAAATGTTTATAGAGGTTCTAGTTTTAGTGACCAATAATACCCGTGCAGAAACTCAGCACTTCCTCGGCATTGTTCACTTCTGTTCCTGTTCTCCAGGATTCCGCTCCACTTCGACTACAGGAAGTGACATCATTACCTGTTTACGAGCGCGACCTCGGGCGAGTGTTTGGAGGAGAACATGAACCACAGACCGAAAGTTATTGAAGTTATTAATGATCAGAATATCTGTGTTTGTGTGCTGAAGCCTGATGTTCGTTTGTTCATCAGTAAAAACAAGAAAACAAGACAAAACACTTATGGCTGAAAGGAAACACACACACGCCTCACTGAAACACACACAAGCTTCACTGAAACACACACACGCACACACACACACTCACACACACACCTAACTGAAACACACACACGCCTCACTGAAACACACACACGCCTCACTGAAACACACACACGCATCACTGAAAAACACACACGCCTCACTGAAACACACACACGCACACACACACACACACACGCACACACACGCCTCACTGAAACACACACGCCCCACTGAAACACACACACGCACACACACACACGCCTCACTGAAACACACACACGCCTCACTGAAACACACACACGCCTCACTGAAACACACACGCACATGCACACACACACACGCACACACACGCACGCACACACACGCACGCGCACACACACACACGCACACACACACACACACGCACACACACGCACACACACTCACACACGCACGCACGCACACGCACACACATGCACACGCACACACGCACACACACACGCACACGCACACACGCACACACGCACATGCACACACGCACGCACACACACACGCACGCACGCACACACGCACACGCACACACACACGCACACACACACGCACACACATGCACACACGCACACACACGCACACGCAAGCACACGCACACGCAAGCACACACACGCACACGCACGCACACGCACGCACACGCGCGCACACGCGCGCACACACACGCACACACGCGTACGCACACACGCACACGCGCACACACAGACGCACAAACGCACACACATGGACGCACACACACCAACACGCGCACAAACGCGCACACACACACACGTACGCACACACACACGCACACGAGCACACACGCACACACACACATACTCACGCACACAAACGTACGCACACACACGCACGCGAACACACGTACGCACGCACACACGCACACACACACGCACACGAGCACACACGCACACACACACACGCACGCACACAAACGTACGCACACACACGCATGCGAACACACGTACGCATACACACACACGCACGCACACACACACACACACACACACACACTGAATTATCCTTCAGCAAACGAGCAGATGTGTTTGTGCCTGTATGTTTGGCTCAGATCATCGGTTTGTGTCAGAAGATCAACTCCTTTGTGTCAGATTTACTGCCGTTACAGGAAAACAGATTAATCCAATTAAACATGAAAGACAGAAAATGAATGAATCTCAGACGTGAACATGTGCTGCTCATGTTTCACAATAACATCGAAGGAAATTATGAGATATTTTTGATATTCCTCAAAGAAAACAGTAATTAATAGAATTAGATTTTTTAAACTTTGAATTATTTTCATGCCAGTTTTACATACATTTCTTATTACTGCAATTTAAAAAATACAATATTTGACTTTCTTTTTTACTTTGAGTCTTTTCGATAATTATTATTGAGGTTATTTATCATTTTTTTATATAGTTTTTATTTTGTCTTATTAGTGTACTATAAAAAGAAAACGGAAAAAAAACAGTAAAAACATTATTATAATACAATGTCAATGTAAACCAGTATAATGTGATTTTGAGGTGAAAAGTGACCAAGTTTAAGTCACAGAATCAAAGGCCCAGCGAGTCACATCAGGTCAGAGTCACTTCCACTGTCCTCGTCTGACTTCAGATTAGAGTGTGTGTGTGTGTGTGTGTGTGAGTGAGTGAGTGTGTGTGTGTGAGTGAGAGTGAGTGAGTGAGTGTATGTGTGTGAGTGAGTGAGTGTGTGTGTATGTGAGAGTGAGTGAGTGAGTGTGTGTGTGTGTGTGTGTGTGTGTGTGTGTGTGTGTGTGTGTGTGTGTGAGTGAGTGAGTGAGTGAGTGAGTGAGTGTGTGTGTGTGTGTGTGTGTGTGTGTGTGTGTGTGTGTGTGTGTGTGTGTGTGAGTGTGTGTGTGTGTGTGTGTGTGTGTGTGTGTGTGTGAGTGTGTGTGTGTGTGTGTGTGTGTGTGTGTGTGTGTGTGTGTGTGTGTGTGTGTGTGTGTGTGTGTGTGTGTGTGTGTGTGTGTGTGTGTGTGAGTGTGTGAGTGAGTGAGTGAGTGAGTGCGTGCGTGCGTGCGTTCACATCCAAGAGCCATTATCGTTAACTAAAACCATATTCAGCAATGTTAAATAATATTTTTACCTTGAATAAAACCAGACACTGTAATTTCAATGTTATCATTTTCAGGTACTCTTTTCTATTTTTTTACTTTTTTTTTTTTTTAATTTTTAAAAAAAATTAGCTAATTTTTATTTATTTATTTAATTTTATATTATTATTATTTTACACTGAAAAAACGGTAACCTAAAAATGATAACATCGAAATTAGCTGGTTTATTCAAGTCAAAAATATTATTTGTGATTGCGGAATCAACCTAAATACATTAATTTAAACCAACAAAATATATTTTTTATATTTAAGGTTAACTAAATCAAGTAAAATTGCAGGTCAATGCTTTTTACAGTGTATTTAAAAATACTCATTTTCATTTAGTTTACGTTGAAGAACTAAAACAACAAAAATAAAGGTATTCATAGGTATTTAAAAAATTACAAACATGCAACAAAACTTTATTTAACTTAAAATAAAATGAAAACCGAATTTTTTTTATTTAAATCAAATTCAAAATATCATAAAAAAATTATAATAGTATATCAAAGATTCATACACGCACAGAAAAGATGACAAGTTGGCAACAACTGGCAAGTTCATTTCAATGAATGAGTTCAAATGAGTCATATTGAATTGTTCACAGCGAAGCGACTCCTTTAGGCTATTATGATTTCACATGAGCACGTTTAGTGGCCGATCTTATGAAATAATCAGAGTTCAGCGCTCATGCCACACACACAGATCAGCGCTGGACACGCGTTTCCGACTTGTTAGCGGGATAACTAAGCGTCTGACT
>CM060629.1:33727237-33742237 GCA_030578275.1 Meda fulgida | reverse complement strand
ACACTAACCCGACCCCTAAACCTACCCATCACACACACATACACACTCAATGATCAAAATGAAGTGAGTTTATGCTTAAAGCAAGAACAAATATCTGCCAATGGAGTCAGAAAAATTATCTTAATTGACCCTTGGCAGGGAGTTTGACTGACAGGCGATCTGACCAATCATAATCCGCCGTCCGCCGATCCGCCATTTTTGTCCGACAAAGCCGTCAGGAGAGTTCGTAGATTAACGTTGGAGGATTTGAATTTGAAGAATGGTGTACTGACGTCTTTCCACGGCTAACAACATTCCTTCTGATGTTCATTCACGTTAATTTGATTCTATAAATGAACTAGAAGGAAGAGATGATGGTTCACGAGACGCTTTAACTGAGCGATCTGTCACGACACATTAAACAGCCGCAAAACGGTATTTATTGTTTCAATTTCTTTAAAAACTGACCAAATTTGAAAGAGTTGTCAGTGTCTCTGCTCCGCGGTGTATTTTTCACTGAGAACATTGTGTGGCTTGTCAGGCATACAAGTAACTACCCAGCATGCAATAGCCATCATTTCACTATAAACCCGATACAGTCCGGCTGTGAGGAACACACTTCTTCCAAAATAACCATGAATTTGGTTACATGGCGTTTTTACCAGAATAACTTGTGAGATATTCCATCATGTTAATAGAGTAAACAGAGATTACAAGTGTTAGTTTCATTTCTTCACTCAATTCATTTCTTTATGTAATTGATGACAAGTCTATTCTTGAGCGATGGTTTAGACGTTTATTAAATGTTCACTGACAGCCCAAATTTCACCTTGTTTTAGCCTAGACGTCTGGGCTGTGTTTGGATGGCTATTAAACGTCTTTTAAACGCATGCTGGGATAAAGGGGGCGTGTCTTTGCAAACAAGTCAATTAAAAGGAAAACCAGATTTTGTTTCTGACTCTGACCTGCGTCGTGAGCCGTGATGACCAGCGAGAATCTGTCCTGAGCTTCCCGGTCCAGTGTTCGGATCAGGCTTAACTGCCCGGCGGATGAGAGGCTGAAGGATCCGGCTTCATTCCCAGAGGAGAGTGTGTAGATGATCTGACCGTTAGCGCCCAGGTCATCGTCCCGGGCCACAACCTGCCGACACACACGAGAGTTAACACTGTTTAACACCTGCACAAATACACACCCACTTGAAACGGTTTGAAATCGCTGGTCATAAACTACCTTGTAACCAATCAGATCAACGTGTGATCGTTAACCAGTGGATCTCTGAGTGAGTGAGTGAGTGAGTGGAGGCGGGACTCATTTGCATATTCATAGAACCACACATACTAAATGAGGCAAGGGTGTCGAGTTACACTCAAGATATTTTAAGGCATGAAGAATTTTTTTTCAAGGAAAAAACCTTTAAATATGTGATTTTGGTGATTAAAAATTAGTTTAAGGGATACAATTATTGAGGTGGATTTTTATCACCTTAAATTTGACTAATCACAAATCGGATGAATGGAGCTCAAAAACATGATTGCAAATATTGTACAAATCCAGAATTATCAATAAAAAACACCAGCATAACAAACAAACTCTGAATGAGTGGATCTGAAAGACATAGATGAAAGATCACAGTTTTTTCACTTTGCATTTCATAGAAGCAAAAACCTTGACACGGGTTGGTTACACTCTTGTGAGGTTTGCGTGAGAGTCTGAAGCGCTGGCACACCTGACTCCAGCTCATTTCCCCTCTCAGGTGAGGTTTGTTTGGATTCATTATGTAATTTACCCGAAGTGTAAAGCGTTCTGCAGTTACACCCGTCACCCTACAGCGGGAAGCCGATCCACTCCCTGCATTTATCATTCCAGCCACGTCAAACACTTCCAGTCACATTTCCCAGTAAGAGCGTGGTTTGTGTTGGAAATCTGCTCTTGCATTTCTGCATGGCAAAGCAAATTCATAAATGATGTGGAGCCAAAGCCCCGCCCTACAGAGATGAGCTAATGCTTCCTTTACATGCTAATCCCACTTTTAAAATCGTCACTTTCAAGTCGATATGCCTATTTTCTGGGAAAAGCCTGAATGCATTGAAGATATTTAGTCAATATCCATATGTAATGTCCCATTCATTGACAAATGCTGCATTCACTGTGTAAAATAAATGCAATATGCATCAAATGGTTATTTATATACGTAAATAATACATGATTGAAACAATGTAGATGTGGGATAAATGTATCTGAATGAGCCTGAACAACTCAGAAACTGACAATTATCTTGGAGTTGTAAATATGTAAATATGACTTGAGGCCGTTCATGTCCAATTTCTGACTAGGAAAGCCATATTTATGTCAATACTTGATAGCATATGAAGGCCTTTATTTTTTTACCAAATTACATTTTTTTCCATCTAAATATTTCTGAATTCTATTTAAATGATTAAATTACATTTTATTAATCAAAAATAAAAGTCTACTTATTTGAAATCACGAGACTTACACAACTGAACAAAAATGTATTAAACGTTTAGCAAAAAATACATTTTAGGGCCCTATGAAATCCATAATTTTTTTTCCCCCAACTTCAATTGTATTTTTCTTAAATAATAAAACTTTCTGGATTCCTTTTTAATGGTTTAATTTAGTTTTAATAATCAAAAAGCACGTCTAATGAACTGAATTCATAAAATTGTAATTTATTAATATTTTACAATAGGGCCCAAATAATTTTTTATTAAATTCTGGGTTGCCCGTTTTAATTTTTCTGGATTTAATATTTAATAGAAATTTATAATCAAAAACAGCAGTAATCAAATTAAAGCATAAAACCATTCATCTTTAAATTAATCCTTTTATTTTTGCCAAACAAACTGATGCAAAACAGACATTTCTGGTTAAAATGAAAAATTGTGTGATATTCCTTATAAATATAGTTTTAATAATTGTATTATTATTATTCATTGTTATTGTTCTTATTACTGTGAGTGGTACATTAAGCTGTACAGTAATATACTTCTGTCATAATTTCTTCAAGTTAAACCAAACTTTTATTTTGGCGGGTTGCGGTGAAGAGCTGTGAGTTTATGCGTGTTTAAATTTCATTTTTATGACTATATCTGGCGATTCCGCATCGCTGAAATCACACGTAAGCATGACTGCTGTGTACTTGCCTGTAAGATATTCTTGGGCAGGTTTCCTAAGTTCTCCTGCACGCTGACGGTGTACGGCGAGAGCTCGAACACAGGCGAGCGGTCGTTCACATCCAAAAGCACGATGTTGACGGTGGCGCGATCCACACGTGAGCTACTGCCGCGATCCGAAGCCTGAACGGCCAGAGAATACGAAGATCGTGTCTCCCGATCCAGGAGCTTCGCCACCGAAATAACTCCCGTCACCGAGTCGATCCGGAAATCGGAGTTCACGTTCCCGCCGGCGATTGAAAAACGAATCTGCCCGTTCGTTCCCTCGTCCGCGTCGCTGGCGAAAACGCGCAGGACGTCGGTTCCGGTGAGCGTGTTCTCCTCGATCTCGATGTCGTAGATGTTCTGGGAGAAGCTCGGTGTGTTGTCGTTCACGTCCAGAACCATCATAGTGACCTCCATAGTCGACGAAAGCGGCGGATCACCTTTATCGGTGGCCATGATTATCAAAGAGTAATTCGCCATTTCTTCGCGATCCAGTTCGCCAACCAAAATCACGCCGCCATCGATGTTCCCGATGCTAAACTTGTTTCCGAACGGCCCTTTGAGGGAATATTCCACGTAGCTATTCGGCCCGCTGTCGGCGTCGGTGGCCAGCGCCGAAAACACCACCGTATCCACCGGCGTGTTCTCCTGGATGTACGCTGTCGACTGCGAAGTGAAGGTGGGCGGGCAGTCGTTGACGTCCAGCAGAATGATTGACACCTGGGCGGTGCTGGTGAAGCGGGTTATGGGAGGCGGAGCCAAGTCGTTAACGGTGATGACCAGGTTGTAGAAAGACTGAGTCTCGCGGTCCAAGACTTTATTGGTTTGTAAGACGCCCGTGTCGGTTATGGTGAACTGGGACTGCGGGTCACCTGACGCAATCTTGTAACGCAGCTCCGCATTCGGCCCTGAAAAACACCACACATGCTGTTAAATTAACAATGGGTTATACCTCTGCTGTAACTTACTGTTGCAGAAAACATAAACAATGTTGCGTCTATCAACACAAAATCCTTGACTTTTTGCCGGTATGGTCTGAAGATGATACGTGTCGATTTAGGTAAAAATCAGACCAATAATTTAGGAGGAGTTCGAAAAATTTGGTTTTATAATATAAATTTAAACGTATAATTGATATCTATGTTCTCGGCATGACCCAAGGAATCTATAAAGACCAGTTTCAATAGGCTAATATAATTAAAAATGATTAGCAATTTTTGTTTACCATCAGGGCATGGTGCAGAAGACACACATACAGAGTTTCGTAACATTTTACGCCAAAATTCAAAATGGCTCTAAAGAGACCAGTTTTGTTATAAGAAAAAAAAAGCTATTTTTATGTTATACAAATGTTAATTTTTCATATCTCCTGACCACTATGTGACACTGCGCCGAAACTATCCAGGTTGCCTCAGGTCATGCTTGTCATAACACACACCAAGTTTGGCCAGAATATGCGTTGCAGAGCCTCACGTTGATTTCGGCGTGCTATGCGTCGAATTAGTTTGCGCGTTATTCGAGAACGTTTTGACAAATCAAATTGAATTCTATAACTTTTTGCTGGCATTGTCTGAAGATGATCTCATTCAATTGGTTTTTATCTGGGAATTATAAATGGTGGAAAAATTTTCATGATGGAAAATGATGTCACAGGGTGCTATGGAATCGTCTTGAGCCAAGGAATCAGAGGAAATTTAATTTTGTTTTTAGCCCTTATGGTTCAAAACTTGGTGGTGCTATAGCGACTGAGTTAGAGACACCAAAATTGGTGTGGTTAATGTTCAGATTGTCCTCTTTATGTGTGCCAAATTTCATAACTTTCCCGAAAGCGGTTCTATGGGCTGCCATAGAGTTCCAGAGCGGAAGAAGAAGAAGAATAGGAACGGATGCAATAGCTGCCATCTCACCTTCGAATGTTAAATTACTGAAATATTAACTGAAATATAATAAAAGTCCCCCTGTGGAGAAACTCCAGCTTTTAATGTTAATTATATGTCTATGTGGTGTTTTTAATATGCTTAAAGCATGAGTAAATTCATAAGTCGACAGCATTGCTGAGTATTTTCTGCTTAAAACTGCAGTGAACCAAAGACAGTCTCAAAAACAGGGTTTGAAATCGCTGGTGTTTCTGACGTCACAAACGACCTTGTAACCAATCAGATCAACGTGTGCTCGTCAACCAGTGGATCTCTGAGTGAGTGAGTGAGTGGAGGCGGGGCTCATTTGCATATTCATAGAACCGCGCATACTAAATGAGGCAAGGGTGTCGAGTTACATTCAAGATATTTTAAGGCATGAAGAATTTTTTTTTCAAGGAAAAAACTTTTTTTCATTTTGGTGATCAAAGATGCGTTTTAAGGGATACAATTATTGACTAAACCAAACACTCGTCATGTTAGCGTCCCCTAAGTTAATAACTAATGATCTTTACAACGGAAGTGAACCAATCAAAACTAACTTTATGTGGACAATAACATTATTCTAGATCTGCTGTAAAGCCAAACACTCTGTTACTGTAATCTCCTGTTATCACTGTAAAGCTGCGGTGGAACATCTATATGGTTAAAGCGCTGTATAAATGAAGGAGACTGGACTAGAAAACAGCACAGACCGAGAGTCTACAAGAAATATCTTGGCCGTCATCCATTCACATTGAATGTGTGATTGTCCAGACGTGCTGAAGCTGATAATGCTACAGTACAGCGAGTGTGTGATATGGATCTGCTCAGTTCAGAGTAAAAGAGCTCTAATTGAGCGTTCAGACGGGAGTTCATGTGGAACGCCGTGGCACCTTCCCACACTGGGCCTGTTTACAAAACACCCCGACCTAAACGCTGTCCGAGGTCAGGGGTCAGGGGTCAGGAAATGCTAACAATGATGTCTCGGTCTCGTGTGCGACGAGGACGGCATGCGACAGAAAAGCAGAATGAGGAAGAAAAGCCACAGGCACAAATGTAGGTCAGCGTAACCACATTAGAGTCTGAGACACGAGACGCGAGGCTCACGGATACGCCAGACGGATCGCACGAAACCGCTCAAAAACATGTGCGGCTCATAACTAAAACCCAAAACTGGCTGTGCTAAACATCAGTTCTATTCATTTCAACTTGACCCAGACATGATTTTGTGAGAATCTATACTAGGTGTTCAATATTAACATTCGTCAACATAAAAAATTATAATAAATAATAAACATTCTAAAAGTGAAGTATGAAATGAAATGCCATCCATCCATTCATCTTCTTCCGCTTATCCGGGCCGCGGATGAAATTAAATGAAAAAAGTTGATTTACTCATGTAGAAAACTACATGACTATTGTTAAAAAATGTCCAAAAAATGTAGAAAATGACGATTATAAATATATAATGCATTCCATGCTGAAATGTATTTTATGCTATAATATTTGTTTTTGTCAACATTTTAACGCTGCAATATGAAATTAAATGAATAAAGTTCATTTACTCTGGTAGAAAACAACATACTGTAAATATAATTAAAAACATCTGAGAACTGTCAAAAATTTAGAAAAATTATGATTATAAATAATCAATAATGGTGTTTTTAATTCAATACAGAAACATATTTTAAACTAGTTATCAAAAAGCAAAAACATATTTTGTTGTCTATCGAAAGGCAAACAACAGTACAGAAATGTATTTTATGCTATAATATGAGTATTTGTCACTATTCTTACACCCAAATATGATATTAAATTAATAAAGGGAATTTAGTGTTGTAGAATTTCCCTTAAATTCAAATATTTTATAAATATCAAAGTATGAAAAGAATTTTAATATAATTCAAAATTATTTTACCTAATATTTGTGTGTAATATATTATGTATTTTTATGTTCAGTAGAGTAGGGTTTCCCAAACTGGGTTTTGCAAGTTGAAAACTGAATAAAAAAAAAAAAAAATAATAATAATAATAATAATAATAATAAAAAAAACACATTGAACATTTATTGTTAAATTATTTAAATATTAATTTAACATATGGGGTTCTTCAAGTAAATATTTTAGCTCAAAGGGGTTCGGCTGGCAAAATACTTGGCAAATCCCTGCATTCAAGTCTCATTTTATAAAGAGCATAAACGCATGTACAATATCTTCAGGAGCAACACGCACTTTGGCGAATGAAACGCATGCAAACTAGAGATGCGGGGTGGCGGTTACAGCCGCGGATAAACCGCGGATCGGCCGTATGCCGTGACGAAAAATGATATATTAATTAAAATTAAAATTAAAATTAAAATTAAAATTAAAATTAAAATTAAAAATTCAATTCAATTTAATTTAATTTAATTTAATTTAATAAAATAAAATTTAATTAAAAATGTAATTAAACTAAATGTAATTAAACTAAATAAAATTAAATTAAAAATGTAATTAAACTAAATGTAATAAAATAAAATTAAATTAAATTAAAAATGTAATTAAACTAAATTAAATTAAATACACTTTGAACATGTGTTGTTACATTATTTAAATATTAATGTACGTCAGCTGTCTTATGCTTACATTCTTATGCTGAAATACAACACAAACCAAGGACGTTTCTTAGATCTCCAAAAGCGTTTCGTGTAACTCGTACCGTCATCGGCGTCTCTAGCGCTCACGGCGAGCACGGGTGTCCCGGGACTCACACTCTCCAGGACAGAAGTGCTGTACATGGAGCTGTTGAAGACGGGCCGGTTATCGTTGACGTCCAGCAGGTTAAAGTAGACCCGCACAGAAGAGCACAGGCCGCCGCCGTCCCGGGCCTGCACCGTCAGGATGAAGAACTGCTGGGACTCGTAGTCCAGCGCTCGGGTGACGTTGAACACGCCGGTCACTGGGTTCAGGAGGAAGGTGGCGTCCTCGTCATCCTCCTCTATCGAGTACGTGATCTCACCGTTCGAGCCCGAGTCCGAGTCACTGGCCAGAATCGCCGCCACAATTGAACCTCGAAGGAAAAACACAACAGAAAATACACGTCTCGTTTCCAGTCCCAATATCAAGATGCATTTACTAGATGAGTGAAATCCCATAAGGTATTATGTCTTATTTTCTAGGAAAATAAATCAAAATGAGTTGTTTCTTAAAACAAGCAAAATTATCGAGAAATATTCTGGTACTTCTGGTACTTGAGACACAATGAGCACAACATGTAACTCATTCACCAACCCCCTGAGCCAATTCTGAGACAAACCCGTCACACACACCCGTCACACATTTTTACACCCCTCACACAGTTTTACACCCGTCACACACACACCCGTCACACACACCTGTCACACACACCCGTCACACAGTTTTACACACGTCACACACACCTGTCACACAGTTTTACAGCCGTCACACACACCCGTCACACAGTTTTACACACGGCACACACACCCGTCACACAGTTTTACACCCATCAAACACACCTGTCACACAGTTTTACACCCGTCACACACACCCGTCACACAGTTTTACACCCGTCACACACACCCATCACACAGTTTTACACCCGTCACACACACCCGTCACACAGTTTTACACCCGTCACACAGATTTACACCCGTCACACAAACCCGTCACACACACCCGTCACACATTTTTACACCCCTCACACAGTTTTACACCCGTCACACACACACCCGTTACACACACCTGTCACACAGTTTTACAGCCGTCACACACACCCGTTACACAGTTTTACACCCGTCACACACACCCGTCACAGTTTTACACCCATCACACACACCCGTCACACAGATTTACACCCGTCACACAAACCCGTCACACACACCCGTCACACAGTTTTACACCCGTCACACACATCCGTCACACAGTTTTACACCCGTCACACACACCTGTCAAACACACCCGTCACACAGTTTTACACCCGTCACACACACCAGTCACACACACCCGTCACACAGTTTTACACCCGTCACAAACACCCGTCACACACACCCGTCACACACACCTGTCACACACACCCGTCACACAGTTTTACACCCGTCACAAACACCCGTCACACAGTTTTACACCCGTCACACACACCCGTCACACAGTTTTACACCCGTCACACACACCCGTCACACACACACCCGTCACACAGTTTTACACCCGTCACACACACCCGTCACACAGTTTTACACCCGTCACACACACCCGTCACACAGCCGTCACACACACCCGTCACACACACCCGTCAATCAGTTTTACACCCGTCACACACACCCGTCACACACACCCGTCACACAGTTTTACACCCGTCACAAACACCCGTCACACACACCCGTCACACAGTTTTACACCCGTCACAAACACCCGTCACACACACCCGTCACACACACCCGTCACACAGTTTTACACCCGTCACAAACACCCGTCACACAGTTTTACACCCGTCACAAACACCCGTCACACACACCCGTCACAGTTTTACACCCGTCACAAACACCCGTCACACAGTTTTACACCCGTCACACAGTTTAACACCCGTCACACAGTTTTACACCCGTCACACACACCCGTCACACAGTTTCACACCCGTCACACACACCCGTCACACAGTTTTACACCCGTCACACACACCCGTCACACACACCCGTCACACAGTTTTACAGCCGTCACACACACCCGTCACACACACCCGTCACACAGTTTTACACCCGTCACATACACCCGTCACACACACCTGTCACACAGTTTTACAATTAGTAATCAGAGCTTTAGCACAAACAGGCAACAGGTGAGCTCTTCAATGGAGCAATGGATGCCAACATTGGAACCATGTTTTTTACTGTAACACACTTATGTATGTACTGTCTGTAGTAAGTGTAACACTGAACAAAAAAAGGCCTAAGTCATTATGATGAATGGAGAAGAAGTGTTTTCCATTGAGCACCTCATGTTCAACTGGTTCTTATAAATGTCTATTCATATGATGGTCAATGTGTGTCATTTGAAAACAAAATACCATTTTGAGAAGAAATAACATTGTTTTGAATGTAAAGTTTCATTTTGCAGGAGAATTGAGGGGTTTTGCCCAATGTGTGTGTGTTTTTTGATTTGTGTGTAGAGTTCTGAGAATATGAGGCATACTTTCAGAAAATGTGTGTAAACAATCGAGAAAAACTAAGTAAAGATCATGTTCCATAAAGATATTTAGTAAATTTCCAACCATAAATATATGAAATATTTATTTCTGTGGGTGAATGCATCACAATCATGAACATAAATGCACAACTTTAAAGGAGATTTTCTCAATGTTTCGATTGATTTGCACGCTCAGATTCCAGATTTACAACAGTTGTATCTCGGCCAAATATTGTCCTATCCTAACAAACCACACAACAATGAAAAGCTTATTTATTCAGCTTTCAGATGACGTAGATATCTCAATCTCAAGATTGCCCCTTATGACTGTTTTTGTGGTGCAGGGATGTACCTGGAGGCATGTCCTCAGGGATGTCGAAGGAGTACACGGAGCGGGAGAACTGCGGCGCGTGGTCGTTGAGGTCGCTGACGGTGATGTTGACCCGCACATCAGAGGACTGCAGGCCATCGTCGGCGCGCACCAGCAGGGAATACTGGGACCTGCGCTCTCGGTCCAGGCGCCGGGTGGCCGTCAGCTCGCCGGACTCGGGGTCGATGCGGAAACTGTCGTCCGCTCCACTGATGATGGTGTAGGTCACCAGAGCGTTCGCTCCCTGAACACACACACACACTCATCACACAACGACCTAACATAAACACACACTTCCCTTCAGCAATGTGATCTATGAGTGACAGGCAAGAAGTAATGTAGGGGGCGGAGCTTGATTTCATGCACTGCCATTTGATTGGCTCATCAATGTTGTCACGTGCTTATGCATCACGAGCAGAAAAGTTGTCCTTTGAAGCACAGTGCAAAAAAAATTAACATTCTTAAATGAAGGAACATTTACTGGAGAAACAAAATGACTGAAGATATTAAGTCTTAAGTTCTGAAAATACAAAAATAACAGTTAAAGTAAGCTTAATTATCATTATTTTCATGTTTGATTAATGATTATGCATTTAATAAATTATTTAAATATTTCAACATTTATGTAATGATTTAATGTTGAGTTATTCGGCCCTGCAAATATATATATATATAGTAAAAGTAAAACTAGTGCATCACGTCACACATTGAACTTCAGATTGCAGCGGCATTAATTAGTGAGAGTGCAAAGTATTTAATTTCCACACTGGTGTTGAGTTTCTCCAGTCCACAGCTGACAGAGGAGAAACACAAACCCAACGAGAGAGAGAGAGAGAGAGAGAGACAGGCGAGAGAGAGAGAGAGAGAGAGACAGGCGAGAGAGAGAGAGAGACAGGCGAGAGAGAGAGAGAGATGGGAGAGAGAGAGAGAGAGAGAGAGAGAGAGAGAGGAGAAAGAGAGAAGGAGAGAGAGAGGAGAGAGGAGAAAGAGAGAGAAGGAGAGAGAGAGATGAGAGAGAGAGAGAGAGCGAGAAGAGAAAGAGAGAGAAGGAGAGAGAGAGAGAGAGAGAGAGAGAGAGATGAGAGAGAGAGAGAGAGAGAGAGAGAGAGAGGAGAAAGAGAGAGAAGGAGAGAGACAGAGGAGAGAGAGAGAGAGAGACACGGGGCGAGAGACATACAGTTGTGCCTTTGAACCGGACGGATATACGGTTCCTCTGTAAACTCAGCTAATAGATCCCCTGATCCTCAGCGCTGAACACCTGATCCTCAGCGCCGCTCCAGCGTGGCACATGAATAACGCCGGTGACAGATCATGACGGCCCCATCCCAGCTCAAGACAATACGAGTTCAGACAGACACATTAAAGAAGAGACGCTACACGACATCAAAGAGCAGAACCACCGAGGGCCTCAACCGCCTCGGCAGACGAAAGCAGAGCCACAGAAACCCGCCGGCGTTCCGGCACAGGGAAGCTTTACCGCGTTCACTTCCCTTATAGCCTTGCCACTGCAAAAAAGATGTTCTTACTTTTCCAGACCAAAATCTAAAAATTCTTGAAATAAATAATAAACAAGTAAAACATATAAGTATAAATCATGTCATATGTATCATTGTAAATAAACCTTAATAAATAAATACATTGGGTCACTGTAGAGAATTAGCTGTGTCTGGCGTTGTGAATAGCTAGCACATATTTAGCCGCTAGTGCAGCTGTATTATCATCTTCTCCAAGAAGGACATTTTTTTCAGTGTCACTCAGTTCAGAGAATGATAGAATCAGGGTTTCAAATCTGGGCAGAAACGTTTCTCTTATATTGGTGTATTTAGTACAGAAGTATTTAGTATTTACTTTCTCTCTCTCGTTCTCTCTCTCCCTCTCTCTCTCTATCTCACTCGTTCTCTCTCTCTCTTTCTCTCTCGTTCTCTCTCTCCCTCTCTCTCTCTCGTTCTCTCTCTTGTTCTCTCTCTCCCTCTCTCTCTCTATCTCACTCATTCTCTCTCTATCTCTCTCGTTCTCTCTCTCCCTCTCTCTCTCTCGTTCTCTCTCTTGTTCTCTCTCTCCCTCTCTCTCTCTATCTCACTCGTTCTCTCTCTATCTCTCTCGTTCTCTCTCTCCCTCTCTCTCTCTCGTTCTCTCTCTTGTTCTCTCTCTCCCTCTCTCTCTCTATCTCACTCGTTCTCTCTCTATCTCTCTCGTTCTCTCTCTCCCTCTCTCTCTCTCGTTCTCTCTCTTGTTCTCTTTCTCCCTCTCTCTCTCTCGCTCTCATAAATCTGCTGGAAAGAAAAAAGCAGAGAGGAAGAGTAAAAAAAAGGCCGAGTGAATATGATTCCTGATCTCTGGTTTTCCCATCAGCCACCTGGGCCTCTTCCGGAGCGGGAATGATCCCGGCGCTCGCTTGCTCTTCGGGAAGGGTTATTATCGTTCACTCAAACTAATGCCATTAAAAACATTTTATCGCTTGAAATACAATAAACATTAAATGAAATAAAAAGAAATGTAAAAAAATACACTTCAGCTAGTCTCATTTTCATTTAGTTTAACTTGAAGTACTGAAATAACTCAAACTAAAATGTAAATAAAAATGAATAAAAACCATACAGGCATATTACAAAAAAACACAATACTATAACTTAATTAAAATTAAAATGGAAAATAAGATGAAATAATTGTAAATATATATTAGATATTTACTATTATAGATATAAACTAACGCTAAAATTACTAACTGGAAATAAAAAAACTACAACTAAAATAATACATTTAAACTTAAAAACGAATATTTAAAAAAAAAAGTTAACATAGAAAAAATAAAATAATTCTGTATATGAACTAACTATAAAATTATAATAGTATATTAACGACAGGACTGAGACACACATGTCGAGAGATGTATTATTGGCTTTTGGATGTTTTTACAGTTGTTTTCGAATGTGGAAACGTAACGTTGTTTCTGTATGGCAACCACGGCACACTCTGCCTAGCAACCACACAGACTGAGCGATGACGTCACAGAAACGTCACCGGTTCTGCATCACGGGTACGGCTTCATCCGGGGCCGATCCGGTTTGAGTTCTGGAAACACGGAGAGCCGGACAGGAATAACCCTGGACGGGATTCAGGCTGGTAGTGGCCGACTCCAAAACGGAGGACTTTTGCAGCACAAAAATCCCATAATTCCTGACCACTGTGCCATTTAAAAACAAAAAAGCCGGAAACGAGGATAACCAAGAGGATAAAAAATTCCCAGAACAGATCTCAGCTGTTTCTCCTACACCAGCAGTAAAATAAGTTAAAAAGGTCAAATATTAATGTAATATAAGCTGACACAATACATATATTAAGGTGCTTTTAAGTGACCCTTTTATGCTTTTTGTGTAATTAAGCTGAATGTAAAAGGTCTAAAAGTTTCAAAGATGCAGATAAACAGTTTTTCTCTCCCACAAGACAGAATCGATTCTGAACTGAAACGAGTCGTCAGTAATTCAGTCTCACTTCTTATGTAGGTTTGTAGCTAATTAGCATAATGCCGGCCTGTGGTGTTGATTGGCTGAGCAGCGTCTCTTAGCTCCGCCCTCAAACACTGTAGTGTATCTGAGACTGAAGAGTTTGGTTCGTGTTGTTCGTGTCGAGAAGACGCTGTTTTCTGAGATTGATACGGTAAAACACACGCCATCGTTACTGTTCGTATCACTGTGTGTCAAGAGCTGAGATTCAGATATGATAATGAGCTTTCTGACCAATCAGAGCAGAGCAGCTCTCAGAGAGGCGGGGCTTAGAGAGACTGAATCTTTATGGAAGCGTTTCAGACACTGAGAAAAGAGCTGAGGCTGCAGTGCAGATTATGAGCACATTAATGTGTTTTTGATCTGGATGAATGTGAACCTGTTGTAGGAGAAACAAAACGACATTAGGAGCCTTTAATATAGTATAATAGGGGCACTTTAAAGGAATAAATGCCTTTTATTCAGGGTCTCTGATTATTGTCTTATCCACCGTATTCACCGTCATTAAATTCCAGTTATTTTATCTGTACAAAAACATCCTGTTACGCTGCTTGATGTTTTTATCACGTCTACGTTGCAAAATAAAGTGGACACGGATACATTACTCTAATCACCGGCGTTACTTCAGTATCCTTCACATAGAGATTTTAGTACAATTTTGAATTAGTTTAAATTGTTCTATTTTCTATTTTAGTTTTAGTTCAAGTTTTGTCTATATAATTTTCATAGCAACCACCCAGAACACATTTACATTCTCCTTATTTGCATACGAGTGTTTCAGTGTCAGAGCACTAGATTTCTCTCTGTGTCGGTTTAATGTTGTCTTCCTGTAAAGGAGCAGTTTTCTCTCTCTCTCTCTCTCTCTGCCAACAAACCATCATCTGGAGACCA
>CM060629.1:33707237-33719737 GCA_030578275.1 Meda fulgida | reverse complement strand
CACACTCAAACACACACACACACACACACTCAATCACAAGCACACACACATTCACACACACACACACAAACACACACACACACACACACACACACACACACATTCACACACACACACTCGATCATGAGCGATGACACAGAAACAGCGTGAGCTCTGACTACTGTATCTGTCATGATCGTAAAGAAAGTTATTCTTTCGTTCTCGAGGTGAAATCTGACAGGTCTGAGATCAGCTCTGAACACCGACGGAGCAATGAGGGTCTGTCCTCGTCATCAGAATTAAACAGAATCCACACGCCCATTATATATCATAATACCTAACACACGGTAGGAGGAAATGGGTGTAGAAACATTACATTTCACAATCAATTACTTAGAAATAGCAAATAACTGAATTAACTCTTCGAGTGTCGGCCAAAATTTATTTCAATGAAATAATGTACTGTATTTTATTTTGATGATGTTTTTAATTTAATATTTTGTATTTTAAGGGGATTTTTTGGTACTAAATTATATTTACGCTGTATTTATAATCCATTTATGCCCTTTTTGAGCATAGACCTGAACATTAAATTTCCAACTTAAACTGTCGCAAATCTTGAGTTCTTTAAAGCGACAGAAGTTTGATCTCTTTTCAAACACGATTATTGCTGAAGTGAAACAAGTTTAAAAAAGGGAACAAAAAAGTTCCAGAAATTTACATTTATTGTTCTGAAAAATGTGCAAAATTACTATTTAAAATTTTTATATGAAATAAATATTTTCAAAAACATGTTTTACTCTAAAACTGTGAGAAAATCAAAGCCATAAATCTAAACAAGTTGTGTTATAAATGTGAGTCTGATATCTCGTTCAGTGAGTGTGTGTGTGTGTGTGTGTGTGTGTGTGTGTGTGTGTGTGTGTGTGTGTGTGTGTGTGTGTGTGTGTGTGTGTGTGTGTGTGTGTGTGTGTGTGTGTTCAGCTGCAGTACCAAACGCTTCCACTAGAGGAAACTCTCTCATTCATTTCTAATGCGCTGTTTCTGACCACGAGCGTGACTATATTCTACAGGACCATTAAACCGAATCATGCCCATGATTTATTTTTGTGTTCACACAGCAAGTGCCAAAACATTTACCAAATTTCGTACCATTGCGTTAAAAAACATATAGAAAAGTAAATTTTTTTGGTCAAAAATGACCGAAGAGCACTACATGAGATTCTGAAGCTGGTAAAAATGCTGCTTTATTTACAGCAATTTTTTTTTTTACAGTCCTTAGATGAAACTCAAAAATGATAAAACAACTGTCTCAGACGTTTCGCGATATTTTGGAAAAGAAAATCTGTGAAATAAATAGACTTCTTGATTCTATAATCCTTTTATTTATTAAATAATTGTGGCGAACAGGACGGCCGAGGGACGTGAGAGAACGGCGCGAGGCCGGTGGTGCGATTGCTAATGAGCAACACCTGTGAAGCACACCGGTCTCGCATCTCTCACGGAGGAGCGGAAGCATAAAGGAGGAGCGACGACGTTGATGATCGAGACCGGTGTGCCTAACAGGTGTTGCTCATTAGCAATCGCACCACCGGCCTCGCGCCGTTCTCTCACGTCCCTCGGCCGTCCTGTTCGCCACAATAATATATTATTTAGATATAAATCAAAATATTTATAATATAAAATATATACATTATTTATATATCCATATATAATATATGGTTCAAATTATTTTTTCATATTAATTCATTTTACAATTAATCATGTATAATTTAGTAAATCTAAATTTAATTGCAGCAATTGTTATGCATGTTATTTCAATTAAATACTGCAAAATCATATATATCTGCTTTATATCGACCATCAATAAATCCATATCGGTCTTAATCCATATTTGAGATCTCTTCTGCAACTCTTCTGGAAAGCAGGAGACTTCAGCAAATGCTTATTTCTGTCTAGGAGAAACAACTGAGACGTAAACGAGACCCATTTTGCATTCCTATGAAGAAAAAATGAGCCGAAAAAAGAGAAAACAGTTTGTGATGGAAAAGTCTGGAACAGAAATAGCAGCGTGTAAAGTGTGTGTTGGTGTAATAAGGCGTAAACAGACGTCTCAGTCACACACACACTATCACACCTCGTCATCACTGATAAAACTCCGGTCGCTCCCAGCGGTTATTAATGTTCTGAATCAGTGTGTTCAGTGGCACGAGACTCACTGCCGTGAAGCCGGAGAGGGAATCGATAAGAGCCTCTGTAAAACACACTGCACTTCCATAATGTGACGCAATTCTGCCTTAAAACAGGATGTTCAGTGACGGAAGCGCTGGAAACTCAAACTGAAGAAAATGGCGCTTGCTACGCCAAAGTTATGAGTTCGATTCCCAGGGAATGCATGAACCGATCATCACTTTGCATAAACGCATGCATGTAAATGATGAGCAGTGAGTGATAGACAAGAAGAGAATCTAAATGAGAGTTTACAACAAAAAAACTAAAACAACAACAATGTTCTCTCGAAGTTATGAACAAACGTTCTTCCAGTAACACTGATAAAACGTTCGTTCAAAGTTATCTGCTCTTTAATAATGTTCTCAAAACACATCGTTCATGCAACGTTTTTTAAATGTTACTGCTGTTACTGTTCAGAGAACATTTAAATGGAACACAATGATCAGATGTAATGTTCCCTTACGTTCATATAACCAAGAAAACGCTTTTCAAACATTAAAAAATTGACATTTTGAACGTTCTGAGAACATTCAGAAATAACGTTTTCACAACTTAATGGGAACATTACCAAAACACACATTCACATTCTCTCTATCTCTCTCTCTCTCTCTCACACACACACACACACACACACACACACACACACACACACACACACACACACACACACACACACACACACACACACACACACACACACACACACACACACACACACACACACACACACACACACACGTTATCAGTCTTTACTTCACTCATAAATCCTCTGGATTAAAGAGAGAGAGAGAGGGAGAGAGAGAGAGGGGATGAAAGCGAGGCAGGCCTATAGAAATGCAAAGAAGTGGCCCTTCTTTTCTCCACTTTATTCCCTCGTTCATTTGCTGTCCCGAGGCGGACGGGGGGAAGAAAAGACGGTCAGTTCTCAGAGACGAGACTTCATTAATGCACAGTATTTAACAGCTCTACGTGTGTGTGTGTGTGTGTGAGAGAGAGTCTGGAACAACGGCACCATCCGTCAGACCTCCATTCTCACACACACACACACACACACACACACACCGTCATCAGAGAGACAGACGTGCTCATCCGTAACATTCACAGCACAAAACACTGAAACAACACTTTCATACTGAAGTCATCCTTGATTTTCATAAAGAGCAGGAGAGAGAAAAGAACCACAAAGATTCAGTGATTCAGTGATTCAGTGATTAATTAAATTGACCAAAGTGACAGTAAATACATTTATGATGTTACAAAAGATTCTGTTTCAAATAAATGCTGTTCTTTTGAACTTTCTATTCATCAAAGAATTCTGAAAAATAAAATACATGACCATTTCCACAAAAATATGAACTGTTTTCAACACTGATAATAATCATAAATGTTTCTTGATCATCAGATCCTCATATTCTCCTGATTTCTGAAGGATCATGTGACACTGAAGACTGGAGTAATGATGCTGAAAATACAGCTTTGATCACAGGAATAAATATGTGAAATATATTCACATAGTAATAATATTTCACTGTTTTTACTGTATTTTTCATCAAATAAATGCAGCATGGCTGAGCAGAAGAGACTCTTTCAGAAACTCTTACTGACTCAAAACTATTGGGACTGTGAACCGAGTGTTAAATGAGGACACTGTCACTTTAAGTGTGAAGGATCTGATCGCTGGACGGGTTTTGCTGCTGTCGCTCCACAAATGTGAGATTTGAGAGTTTATGTTTGATTCACGACTGTGGTGGAGATTTGCTCTCAAGCATGAGACGCTCTGATCCTGTTGCTCAAAGAAACCCTGTAATTATGGCCAAAGAATGAGACCCTGAAAAGACCTCAGAGACGCAAGACAGCAGCAAATCCTGAGAGCAAAGACACTGGGGGAAACACATTGTGTGTGTGTGTGTGTGTGTGTGTGTGTGTGTGTGTGTGTGTGTGTGTGTGTGTGTGTGTGTGTGTGTGCTCATGTTTATATTACATTGTGAGGACCAAATGTCCCCACAAAGGTGGCAATATCTGAAATCCTTGTATTTGTGGGGACATTTTTTGGTCCCCGTGAGGAAAACAGCTTATAAATCCTAATGAGTAATGTTTTTTGGAAATGTAAAAATGCAGAATTTTTCCTGTGATGAGTAGGTTTAGTGTGTGTGTGTGTGTGTGTGTGTGTGTGTGATGGGTAGGTTTAGGGATAGGGTTATTGTAAAGGGATAGAATATACAGTTTGAACAGTATAAATACCGTATATGGAGAGTCCCCACAAAAAAAGCGGACCAGACGAGTGTGTGTGTGTGTGTGTGTGTGAGTCTCTATTGTGTGTGTGTTATTAACCCCTGTGGTCTCTCATCAGGACAGTGTTTCTTCTTCTCGCTCTTCTAAGTGTCTCAGACCACCAGGGAAGAGTCTCAGGAGTAAAGCCGCTGAACTCTTCATCGGGGGGTAAACCAGTGTGAAACTATGTGCTGCACGCTTTCCTCTCAGTAACAAAATAAACAACAAAACGGAGAAATCAGCGGTTCAGAAAGCATCAGATCACAGAGATGTGGAGTTTGCAGCAGATCTGCATTAATTCACTCCATGTTTATTCATACAGCACTTCATACACTCGACCGCTTTAAAGCAGCAGCTTTACAGTAATAAACATAAAAAACAGCTTCAGGTTCTACTGTCAAGCGTCTCTCCAGTGTGTTCATGATTTTACTCGCGTCTGAACAGAAGAAATGAACCGGAGGAGATTCACACCTCAAAAAAAGCCGGAGCCTGAGAGCCACTCCCACTCATGACATCATCAGCAGGACCACTCATGACATCATCACTCATGACATTATCAGCAGGACCACTCATGACATCATCAGCAGGACCACTCATGACATCATCAGCAGGACCACTCATGACATCATCACTCATGACATTATCAGCAGGACCACTCATGACATCATCAGCAGGACCACTCATGATATCATCAGCAGGACCACTCATGACATCATCAGCAGGACCACTCATGATATCATCAGCAGGACCACTCATGACATCATCAGCAGGACCACTCATGATATCATCAGCAGGACCACTCCTGACATCATCAGCAGGACCACTCATGACATCATCAGCAGGACCGCTGATGATCACTCCTGACATCATCAGCAGGACCACTCATGACATCATCAGCAGGACCACTCATGACATCATCAGCAGGACCACTCATGACATCATCACTCATGACATTATCAGCAGGACCACTCATGACATCATCAGCAGGACCGCTCATGACATCATCAGCAGGACCGCTGATGATCACTCCTGACATCATCAGCAGGACCACTCATGACATCATCAGCAGGACCACTCATGATATCATCAGCAGGACCACTCATGACATCATCAGCAGGACCACTCATGACATCATCAGCAGGACCACTCATGAAATCATCAGCAGGACCGCTGATGATCACTCCTGACATCATCAGCAGGACCACTCATGACATCATCAGCAGGACCACTCATGACATCATCAGCAGGACCACTCATGACCACTCATGACATCATCAGCAGGACCACTCATGACATCATCACTCATGACATTATCAGCAGGACCACTCATGACATCATCAGCAGGACCACTCATGACATCATCAGCAGGACCACTCATGACATCATCACTCATGACATTATCAGCAGGACCACTCATGACATCATCAGCAGGACCACTCATGATATCATCAGCAGGACCACTCATGACATCATCAGCAGGACCGCTGATGATCACTCCTGACATCATCAGCAGGACCACTCATGACATCATCAGCAGGACCACTCATGACATCATCAGCAGGACCACTTATGACATCATCACTCATGACATTATCAGCAGGACCACTCATGACATCATCAGCAGGACCGCTCATGACATCATCAGCAGGACCGCTGATGATCACTCATGACATCATCAGCAGGACCACTCATGACATCATCAGCAGGACCACTCATGATATCATCAGCAGGACCACTCATGACATCATCAGCAGGACCACTCATGACATCATCAGCAGGACCACTCATGAAATCATCAGCAGGACCACTCATGACATCATCAGCAGGACCGCTGATGATCACTCCTGACATCATCAGCAGGACCACTCATGACATCATCAGCAGGACCACTCATGACATCATCAGCAGGACCACTCATGACATCATCAGCAGGACCACTCATGAAATCATCAGCAGGACCACTCATGACATCATCATGACATCATCAGCAGGACCACTCCTGACATCATCAGCAGGACCACTCATGACATCATCAGCAGGACCACTCATGACATCATCAGCAGGACCACTCATGACATCATCAGCAGGACCACTCATGACATCATCAGCAGGACCGCTGATGATCACTCCTGACATCATCAGCAGGACCACTCATGACATCATCAGCAGGACCACTCATGACATCATCAGCAGGACCGGACCACTCATGACATCATCAGCAGGACCACTCATGAAATCATCAGCAGGACCACTCATGACATCATCATGACATCATCAGCAGGACCACTCCTGACATCATCAGCAGGACCACTCATGACATCATCAGCAGGACCACTCATGACATCATCATGACATCATCAGCAGGACCACTCCTGACATCATCAGCAGGACCACTCATGACATCATAAGCAGGACTGCTGATGATCACTCCTGACATCATCAGCAGGACCACTCATGACATCATCATGACATCATCAGCAGGATGGGCGCTCTGATGAGCCGTTTCCAACGCCACATGAACTTAGTTTTGAACAGGAAAATAACAGTGTGTTTGTTGCAGAATTCATCTTTTATGAAACAAACTCAAAAAGACTGTAAAAAGCCATCAGTGTCATTATTCAGATCAATTCAGTTCAATAACCGTATAAATGTTGCAAATTTAGTGTTTATCCAAATATAGCCGATATGTGATTCGTGTAATATAACGAGACAAGAAACATTATTAACACAGCCTCTTTTTTTGGGCTTATTGGGCATATTTAAAAAAAACATTATTTGCTCATTGTTTTATAATGCATTACTTTACAATAAATTCTAGCTTTTATTACTTATTATATTTTTATTTAAATTTTTAAATTCTTTAAAATAATAATTGTAATTTGTGTTAAAAAAAACGGCTTTCAACATCTACAACCATTTTCTCCTGCCTTTTCAACACTAGTTGTATTTCAAACCAAACAAACTTCTATTTATCTAATATTCTGCGTGAAAAGTTCATGTGCGCTGTCTTTATAATCCATGACACGTGTCCAAATATTTCCAAGGGCCGCTGCACATCTGTAATATGGTAAACAGACGCTTTCAGTGAGTAATTTACCACACTTGTACTACGGTAAACACTGAGACTGAAGCGTAGATCTGATAAAGATCCAGACGATCACAGAGAGACTGATGTGAATCCTGAACTGCGTGTGTTTTCCCTCAGTTTGAGCTCTGGCAGGAATCAGATGTTCTCGAAAGCGTTGTGTGTTTACCTTCGCGGTCCACACACACTCTTAAACACTCGAAACACAGAGTGAGTGTAACTCTAACACTGGTGACTGCTCTCTTCATGATGTTTCCCAGAGAATATCAAACCTTTCTGGATGGAGAAATGCTGCGGGTTTCTGAGCCAATCGGCTGATCTGCAAATGTCATGTGACATGATGACATCAGCAGCTCGAGAACAAGCACAGACAGAACAAATAATCTCGTTTAGTTCAGTTTTCTGACTCCATTTGCAGATTGTTCTTGTTTTAAGCACAGACTCACTTCATTTTGATAGATTTGTCAATACTGCGGGTTTCTGAGCCAATCAGCTGATCTGTAAATGTCATGTGACATGATGACATCATGGCAACTCAAGAACACGCTGTTTTAAGCACAAACTCACTTAGTTTTGATAGATTTTTCATTAAACAAGACGTCGAATTTAAAAGTGAAAGATCATGAAATAAGATTTAAACGAACGGAGCGAATGAACAGACTCCTGGGAAGCGCCGGCGTTCCTCTGGGATTAGAACATTCCCGAGCGACTCTGTCCCCGACACAAACACACACACACACACACAAGCAACTCTGTCCCTGACACACACACACACACACACACACACACAGCACATTCCCGAGCGACTCCGTCCCCGACACACACACACACACACACACACACACACAGCACATTCCCGAGCGACTCTGTCCCCAACACAAACACACACACACACGAGCAACTCTGTTCCTGACACACACACACACACACACACACAGCACATTCCCGAGCGACTCCGTCCCCGACACACACACACACACACACACACAGCACATTCCCGAGCGACTCCGTCCCCGACACACACACACACACACACACACACACACAGCACATTCCCGAGCGACTCCTTCCCCGACACGATCACTGCGATCAAACGCACTCGCACAGATTTACAGTCACACGCTGCCACTCTTCTGAGAGCCCTAACTTACTCTGCTCAGAGAGGTCAAAGGTCAGGCTGACTTCCTGCTCTGACCTCGGGGAGTTCAGAGGTCAAGAAGCGTCCCGTGGGGTCTAAAGGGCTCAGAGTTACGCTGAATATGAGCCCAGATGTTTCTCCCTCGGAGTACTCAAGTACTGAGAAGCCTCCCTCTTCTGGCTCCACTGGTTGATTGCTCGTTTCAAGCTCATTTATATCAGTTTTCAGAACTCGAGACTCAATGTCGTCAGTTATTTTGCTGATCCAGTAACTGTGTGTCCATGACAAACAATGCGAGAGTTTTGACGGTGTTTTCCTCGAGGAGACGAGCTGTGAAGCATCACTCTTTTCTCGAGGTGGAGTCGGTCGCCACGGCAACACGAACCCTCGGAGAGCAAACACACTCACACACTCACACACTCACCGGGGGGAAGTGCCACTTAAACTTTACAAGAGAAACAACACACACACATGCAGCAGCACACTGGGCCTAGTGTTCAGACCCATGCCTTTGTTTGAACCCTCCATTCACACAATCACAATCACAGACACACACACACATACACACACCTCACACACACTCGCAGACATACACACACACACACACTGACACATACACATACACACACACACACACACACACACACACATACACACACACTTGCAGACATACACACACACACACACACTGACACATACACATACACACACACATACACACACTCGCAGACATACACACACACACACACACACTGACACATACACATACACACACACACACACACACACACACACACACACATACACACACACTCGCAGACATACACACACCTCACACACACTCGCAGACATACACACACACACACACACTGACACATACACATACACACACACATACACACACTCGCAGACATACACACACACACACACTGACACATACACATACACACACACCTCACACACACCTCACACACACTTGCAGACACACACACACACACACACACACTCGCAGACATACACACACACACACACACACACACACACACACATACATACACACACACTCACAGACACACACACACACACACACACACACACACACACACACATACATACACACACACTCACAGACACACACACCTCACACACACACACACACTCCAACTCAGATTCATAAAGTCTTGATGACGTTATTAAAGACCAGATCACTCTGAACGAACATTCTATACTGTTACTGGAAGAACTTTTTAAATGTTACGTGAACGTTCTATTCTTCACACATTATGAGAACGTTACTTTTGAATTTTCTCGGAACATTCTGAACATTTCAACACTGTTACATGAACGTCCAACTGAAACATTCCATGAATTTTGAACTTTGAATGAACGTCACTGGTTTGATCAGAACCTTGCTGACAACATTTATCCCGAAAAGTTTAATAAATCGAATATTTCTGTTTATATTTTAAAAAGAATTGTTTATTTGTATCTATGATTTCGCTCGATCCGTTCCTGATCATCTTTTCCCATCATGCTCTTCTCTCGGAGCCACCCTGACACGAGAACGCCTTCCTCCGCTTGTAAATGACGTGATTGTGGTCGATTGGACATAGTTCTCCTGTTTCTCCGGAGCCCAGAGGAGGAAGTGAATATGAGGAAAGTTAAAGAGCAAAACATCAAGAGCAACTTTCTGACCCGGCGGAGAGAGAGACGGAGAGAGAGACGGCGTTCTTCACGCTTTAAGAGTTCCTTTAGTTCAGTGCTGTCAGATGGAGACGATTGAGAGAAAAGCCGAGCGCCTGAAAGCTCTTTCTCTCCGCATTTCTCTCCGCATTTGCATGTAAAAGCTGAATGCTCCTCGCTTCCCCGTAACCATGGCGACCGCAGAAAAGGTGCAAAATTCAGTCGGCTGAACTTAAAACGACTTTATTAAAGTGTCAGTGATCAGAGACAGATACAGAAGCGCTCAGTGTTCGCCGTTACACGCTCAAAAAGCTTAATGACCTGCTAAGAGCATTACGCTCTAAAGACTTGTTGATGCTCACGCCTGGAGAAAAAAAAGATTAATTCCCTGAAAATTGCAGGAATTTGAGGGAAACACAAGAGCTTTTGTGCGGGAAGAGCCAGTGGGAAGCTTTAGATGCGACACACCGTTCCTGAGCTGTCATTCAGTTCATTAAACACCTCGCCGGCCACAATATCACACAACATACGCTTGATGAAGGAACGGTTCTGGCAACGTTCTGCCAGTAACATTAAGAAGAGTTTCTGGTCTTTAATAATGTTCTCGAAACATTAAAGTACACATCGTTCATGGAATGTTTCAGTTGGACGTTCATGTAACAGTTTTTAAATGTTCGGAATGTTCCGAGAAAACTCAAAAGTAACGTTCTCATAATGTGTGAAGAATAGAACGTTCACGTAACATTTAAAAAGTTCTTCCAGTAACAGTATAGAATGTTCGTTCAGAGTGATCTGGTCTTTAATAACGTCACCAAGACTTTATACATCATTTATGGAACATTTCAGCTCGTCGTTTTATTCGTTAATAATGTTTTTAAATGTTATTTGTTTCAGAACATTCAGTGAACATTCAAACGTAACGTTCCCATGTTTAATAGACTTTATAATGTGCTTTTAATAGTCTTTCCACACACAAAATGAGATATTTAGTGCATACGTAATGACCAAAAGCCCCATATACTGTAAGTGCTATAAAACTAAATGATATTTAGTTATAAGTGTGAAAAACAGACCCGAGTTACAACTAAAAACTAAATGCCTTTCTTCCTCAGTGTCTCTGTCTGTTTTCCAGCACTAATATCTAAACTTTCCTATGTCAAGAGACATTTACTGGAGAAGCTAAATAACTGAGGATATGAGGTCTCTAAAATTAGATGAGCTTATGCGTAAAACAAGAACAAATATCTGCTAATAAGGAGCTTTTTGGTCACTGTTTAAGTCCTAAATATGTCATTTTGTGTTCAGAAAGACAAAGAAAATCTTACAAAAAGTCTTATGAACATCCTGCGAGGAGCAGATCAAACTCTCTGTGCTCCTGCGGGACGTCCTGGGGTTTATCCGCTCTCCGTCGGCTTTGTGTAATTAATGAGTTTATGATTTATGCACATAACTAATAACAAACAGCATCATAAATAAAGAGCAGCTCTCTAACGAAGCTCCTCATAATTCCCCGAATAAGAGCCGTGATGAGCTGGGAAATCGCTGGAATGATGAAATATGAAAGATGCCATGTCTTTCTAACGTTGTTTATGATGACAGTAAATGAAAGATATGATTTCACTGTAAGACCAACAAACCGCAGAAAATAACAGTGATCTGGCAGATGCGTATAAACACTAACTCCTTCACGTACACGCGTTCCCAGCATCCCTGCGCACGGGAATACCGGCTCTCAGGAGCGGATGATGATCGGTGTTACACTCGAGTCATTCAATCATTCAGATACTATTCGAGTTTTTATATTTTATTTACATTTTTAGTTCACTTTCATTTTTATATTGCTAAAATGCATGAATGTCAATTTTTACATATTCTGTTTTTATTAAAAATTGTGTTCGTTTTACAGAGAAAATCATTATTAATTGTTTTTTTAAATGTCTATAGTTTTTACAATTTTTTTGTATCAAATTTTAATACATCTATTAAAACTAAACAAAAATAAGAAATGTTATGTGTATATATATATTGCAAAATAAATGTGTATATAAATTTAATATTTTTTTTTAATTTAAGTAAGTTAAGTCTGTGGCAACCATTAAATCAAGTTTTATTAAT
>CM060629.1:33679737-33699737 GCA_030578275.1 Meda fulgida | reverse complement strand
AACGTGCAGATTACGTTTCAGCGCTGGAGCTTCCAGCTTCCCTCCTCACTCAGACTCCTCTCTGAAAGAGCATTTCTATTCACCGAGACTTAGAGGGTCAGCTGAATTCAATGGTCACTTATTGCCTGTTCAGGCACAAAGCCGGGTCTCTGGGACCACCCGGCTCCGACATCGCCTGTGGCGCAAAAACCCGGATAATTCCCTCGCTCGCTCAGTGGGAGACAGGTATCCAGTCCCACACGCGGATCCACAACACTCATTTCCCCTTCAGACGCTTTATTTCACCAGAAAACCATTACAATAAGAAACAAACAGACAATTCCATCCCGCCGTTTCTTGTTATTCGTTTTTTTTTTCGGATGCTTACACACATTTTCTAAGCGTTACACACAAATCCAAGAAAAAAAAAGTCAAAATGGCACTCAAACCAATCAATTAATCTTAAATTGGGTTTTCTGAGTAAACAAGGAGTAGTGTGTGTGGATAGTACAAGATTTTTACAATTACATTTTCACATCTTAGCCTCTTTTATTTCAAAACTTTACACACAAATCCAATAGTGCCCATCTAACAATTTAGGATTCCCACAACATTCTGGGAACGTTCGTTGGTTGCGGGAACATTCCCTTAAAGTTCTGTTTAGGTTTTGGTTCCCATGGAAAGTTTTCTTAAAGTTCAGGGAACGTTCCCTAAACGTTTTAGTTTTTGGTTTGGTTCAAACTAACCTTTAGAGAACCATAACTAACGTTCCCTAAACGTTCTGTGTTAGTGGGGGCACACACAACTTCCCTTCTGTTGAAGCCAAATTACTGAGTTCTTGTTGCATCACTGCTTCAATAAGAAGAGAATTATAATCATATAAATGAAGTTCCAAGTGCCCAACCAAAGCAAACACTGATCATCATAATGGCGAGTTATAAACATTAACATTTTAGGAAAATCAACATCAATTTATGAAGTCAGCTTACGTGATGTTATTAAGAATTGCCCCGCCTTTTTTTCTTGACAAAATGGCACTCAAACCAAATTAATTAAGTAGATTTTTCAACTGCTTACACACATTTTCAAAACTTTACACACAAATCCAATAATTGCACACAAAAAATGCAAAATACCTCGCATATCTTGCGAAATGAAGCACTGCATTTAAGGCTACGTCTGCATCAATCCTGACACATTTGAGAACGGCATTTTCGTTTAAAAACGCCTGAAAATGCTAAATGCACCTTTACTGCGCATGCGTAAAACCTCACAAAAGCTTACTGGGATGATACAGACGGAAAAATAAATAATAAAGTTATCAAGCAATTCTTCTGACCGTATAATTTTATGCAGCAACATATCTCACCAGGTCTAAAACTGCTCATGTTTCACCGCAGGACAGCAGATGTGAGTGTATTCTGTCATGTTTGCAGGACTGTGATATGAAGGATATGAAGAGTGTGTGAAGTCACATTTTAACAACAGTGTAAAAGTGAACAGCACATAACCGGCACAATACCAGTATAAACATGAATGTCTATTGGTACAATATGCGTCACATGACTAAACTTACATCATCATTTTTAAATACCTCCGTTTTGACGGTCCACACAACAACACGAAAACGCCGTTTTCACATTTATCCACGTTTTTTAAAAAGCTTCATTAATAAAAACAGCGTCTCAGTGTGACTGAAGGCCAAACCGGAGAGAAAAAGATAGTGTGGACAAGGCCTAAGAAAGAAACAAACTATTCCATCCTGCTCTTTTGTGTGTGTTATTAATATCTGCAATCACGCTGTCCGGGCGTCTGATTGGTTAAATGTGTCGCTGCTGATCAGAGAGATTAGTCCACTGGTCTATATTTTACCCAGGATTCCCCTCTCTCTCTGTTACAGCGCCTCTCCAGTCTGAGATTAAGGCTGTGCTCTCTCTGAGCTGAAACAATACAGCAAGCCTGCCAAAAAACAAAGCCCACATTCTCAAGTGCAAAGCAATTTATACTTAATACAACCCAGATCGGCTAAAAAAGAACAGGGGGAGGGAAAAAAACGGAGGAACTTTAGTAATGCACGTACGGTTTAGCTTGGATATTTTCGCTCAGGTTTTTCCACCACATTCACACAAATGACTTCAGCACATGTTTCAGAACACACTACCAGTCAAAAGTTCTGGATCGGGACGATTTGTAATGTTTTTAAAAGAAGTCTCTTCTGCTCACCAAAGCTGCATTTATTTGATTAACAATACAACAACAAAAACAGATATATTGTGAAATATTATAACAATTTAAATTACTGTTTTCTATGTAAATATCTAGTAAAGTGTAATTTATTCCTGTGATCAAAGCTGAGTTTCAGCATCATTACTCCAGTCTTCAGTGTCACATGATCCTTCAGAAATCAGGAGAATATGAGGATCTGATGATCAAGAAACATTTATGATTATTATCAGTGTTGAAACACTTATGTAAATACATTTCAGGATTCTTTGATGAATAAAAACTTCAAAAGAACAGCATTTATCTGAAATATAATCTTTTTTAACATTATAAATGTCTTTACTGTAACATTTGATCAATTTAATTAATCCTTGATGAATAAAAGTATTGATTTAATTTTGTTCTTTCCCCCCAAAAAATAAAATAAAATGTCTTACTGACCCCAAACTTTTGAAAGATAGTGTTACAAAAGATTTCAAATAAATGCTGTTCTTTTGAACTTCATATTCATCAAAGAATCCTGAAATAAAAATGTAAACAACTGTTTTCAGCATTACTAATAATCATAAATGTGTCTTGATCATCAGATCCTCATATTCTCCTGATTTCTGAAGGATCATGTGACACTGAAGACTGGAGTAATGATGCTGAAACTCAGCTTTGATCAGGAATAAATTACACTTTACTAGATATTCACACAGAAAACAGCTGACTTACATTATAATAATAATTCACTGTTTTAATGTATTTTTTTAATCAAATAAATGCAGCCTTGACGAGCAGAAAAGACTCTTTAAAAAACATAAAAAAATCTTACCAATCCCAAACTACTGACTGGTACTGATATTGTACGTTCCCTTAGATTTCCTTTCACACAATATGCAAGAACCATCAACATCAATCACTGGCACCAACACAAAAACGCAAACTCACCGCGGCGTGTTGCGTTCTGGGCTGGCTAGCGGCGGATTCGATGGCGTACACGTCCAGCAAGTACAGATCCGAGCCTTGCTCCCGGTCCAGTTCGGCAGCCGTTTGGATCATCCCGGTGTGGCGTCCGATGGTGAACAACCGGCCCGCGGCTTTCCCTCCGCTACGAACCGAAACTATAAAAAACTCCACCTTGGTGCCGGTGCCACGGGGACTGGAGGCATCCAGAGAGATAACGTTGGTTCCCGGCGGTTGGCCTTCCTTTAAAATGGTGATGTATTTGGGTTGGGAGAAAACCGGGCCATCGGTACCCTGAAGGAGGATCGTTAGCTCCGTACGCGAGGTTTTGCGATCCGTGCCGTGATCCGTTGCCGACACGGTTAAACTATAGATGAGCTTCGAAGGAACGAGCTGAGATGCTAATCTGATATCTCCACTGTAGCGATCCATTATAAACGTGTCTGAATCTCCTCTAACAAGTTCGTACTCCACCTCTCCGTTCGCCCCTTCGTCTGGATCGAAAGCGATTACAGTTGTCAGAATGGATCCGATCACGATGTTAGATTCTGCAACTAGTGCATTCTGGGAGATAAATATCGGGATGTTGTCATTTTGGTCCGTCACCCATATAGTGACGTTTTTAAGAGCGAAACGGCGAAACTCGGATGGCACAGCTTGGTCGGTTGCTTTGATTGTAAGCTCAAAAAGGTTTGAGAACTCTCTGTCGATGTTTTTATTCGTGTAGATAACGCCAGACGAAGGGTCTATGCTAAAGTGAGCACCCCTGGGTGTCTGCTGGACGATTGAGTACTCGAGCTCGCCATTGATATCGGCGTCCGTGTCGTGAGCCGTTATAGTCATAACCGAGGTTGAGAGCGGGAGGTTTTCAGGGATTGACTTAAAAATGTCACCTGGTGTAAAAACAGGAGGGTTGTCGTTAAAATCCCTCACGTGGATTACAACCGGAATAGAGGAAGATTTGGACGGCCTTCCGTTATCTTTAGCCGTCACGTTGAGTTTGTAAAGGGATTGAGTTTCATAGTCGAGTTTCTTGACTAGGAAGATGCTGCCGGTGTTGGGACTGATGCTGAAAGTGCCGTGGTTGTTTGTAGCAGAAATGCTGTATGTGATTTCAGCGTTGGATCCCGAATCAGAGTCCGTGGCGGTTATTGAGGCAACTAGCTCTCCAATCCGCATGTTCTCCAGCACATCCACTGTGAGGGTTGATTTGGGAAAAGACGGAAAGTTATCGTTATCATCCAGAACGCTGATGCTCAGCACACAAGTGGATGACAGAGGCACAATCCCAGAGTCCTCCGCTATGATTTTAAGGGAGTAAAAGGGCGTCGACTCAAAGTCTAGTTTTCCCACTAGCGTAACCTGACCAGAGCTGCCATCAATGCTAAACTGTTTTTCCTCATTTCCCTCTATTATGTCGTAGCGAACAAGTCCGTTTTTATTTTCATCCACATCTGAGGCAGAGACTCTGAGCAGTTGCGTCATATTTGGTGCGGATTCAGAGATTGAGCCCTGGTAGATGTCTTTGGTGAACTTCGGTGGGTTGTCGTTGATGTCTTGTATATAGACTTGAACTTTAGCCTGGTCTTTGAGAGGCTTGGGAAGGCCTTGATCGGAAGAAACGACTGTGAAACTGAACACCGAAGCTCCTCTTTGCCTCATGAGAGATTCACGGTCAAACTGTAGCGTGCTAGTCAACACGCCCGTAATGGCGTTGAGCTCGAAATTTAACTGTGGCGTTTCAAAGGAGTAACGGACTTCGCAGTTCGGCCCGAAGTCTTTATCCTCAGCGAAAACACGCCCGACGAGAGAGCCTCGTTCCCGCTCTTCCTCGAAGTGAAACACGTAATTAGTGCTGTTGAAAAGCGGACGATTGTCGTTGACGTCATCGAGGAGAACCGTTACATTAACGCTCGCGCTCAGCGGCTCGACGGCTCGGTCTTTAGCCACCACTAATAAACTATACCGATCTTGTACTTCCCGATCCAAATCTGCTTTAATATACAACTGTCCATCGGGGAAAATCCCAAAAACGTCGTTCGTGTTCCCGCTAGTGATGTCATACACAATTTCCCCATTGAGCCCAGAGTCTTTATCGCTGGCCTCCACTTTAAAGAAACGACTATTCACCGGCTCGGATTCCAAGATGGTGACTTCGTAGGAGAGCTGGTCGAACACTGGCGCGTTGTCGTTTACGTCGTACACGCTAATAGTGAGAATAAAGCTGGATGTGCGCTGAGGGACGCCGAGGTCAGAGGCCACGACCTCCAGCTGGTAGGAACTGGTTGTGACCTCTAGGGGGCCGGTGAGAGAGATCAATCCGTGCTTTTCGTGAATGTGAAACAAACCTTTAGGGTTTTGTTTGAGGCTGTACACGATCACGCCATTGGTGCCCTCATCCGGATCCGAAGCTTTCGCCTGGAATATATGAAGACCGGCGGCCCAGTTTTCAACAGCGCTAACGTGCTCGACAGCATGAATAAAACGAGGTGCGTTATCGTTTAAATCTTTCACTGTGATATTAACTAATGCTTCCCCTGTAACCTCCCCACTCCTAGCGATCACCGTTAGCTGGTAAAACGCCTGTTCTTCTCTGTCTACAACACCTGACGCTATGATCTGCCCAGTGCCGCGTTTAACATCAAACAAACCGCGTTGGTCGCCCGAAGCGATTAAATAAGTGATATTAGTGTTCAGATCTACTGTGGTGGCCGATACAGTCCCAATAATGCTATCAATCGCCACATTTTCAAACATAACGAAGCTGTACTCGTTCTGACTGAATACGGGAGGGTTATCTTGTGTATCTATAACCATGATCGTGACTATAGCGTGTGTGTGCGAACGCAACCCGCCTCCGTCAGTCGCCGAAACCTGCAGCTGATACGTGTTTTTTTCCTCTCTATCAAGTGGCACTAGAGTCGTGATTTTTCCAGAGTTGCTGTTAATGTGAAACTTGTAGGAGTCACCAGCAGTGATGGCGTATTTAACAGTGCCGTTGCGACCCAAATCAGGATCGGATGCAGTTACAATACTCACGAATGAGCCGGTCGGCTCGTTTTCTTTAACATTAGCGAAATATTGCAGGGGGTAAAACACTGGGCTGTTATCGTTAACATCTTTCAGTGTGATGTTAACTTTGCAGTTGGAGTAAAGAGGAGGCGTTCCTGCATCTGTGGCTTTGATGTGCAGAAGATAAGAGCTTTCCTCTTCTCTATCTAACTCAATTGCTGAACTCACACGGCCTGAAATCGCATCTAATCTGAATTGATTCTGAACACTAACAGGGGTTTCTGTGTCAAATGAGAATCGGATCGTGCCGTTTGCCCCGAGATCCGAGTCTGTCGCAGACAACACCACAAGCTCGGACCCGACCGGGGAATGTTCGACTAACGAAACGTGATATGTGTTTTGCGTAAAAGTGGGGATTTGATCATTAACGTCTGTTATATTCACAATCAATTTGGTGTAGGAGATTCTCGGCTGCAGGCCTTGGTCTTTAGCGCTGATATTTAGCACTATTTGAGATGCTTTTTCTCTATCGAGTTCTGCCGCACTGGTAACCAAACCACTGTTCTCACTGATGGCAAACCAACCCAAACTGTTTCCAGACACAAGTGAGTAACGGAGATTGGCGTTCTGCCCGGAGTCTCCATCTGTAGCCGAGACCCCTTTAATGTAACTGCCTTTGGGAATGTCTTCGCTTATGTCTACTTGATACACAGCTTCCTGAAATATAGGCGGATGGTCGTTAATATCATTCACAAATATAACCAGACTTGCGAAGGACGAGCGGGACACGGGCTTGCCGTTATCTGACACTGAAACAGTGAGGTTGTATGAGGAGATTCTCTCTCTGTCCAACACACTTGCTACTTTGATTAGACTCAGATTTGGGACGGGCGAACTGTGAACGTCAAAGTGTCTCTGCTCGTTTCCACCGAGTATCGAAACCGAGATATTACCGTTAGCGGTGGACGAATCCGAATCAGAAACGGTCAATAATGCTACGACCGTCCCAACTTGTGCGTTTTCATCGACCGAAGCGAATTTGGATGTTGTAGGGAAGTAGCGAAATTTAACAACAGGGTCGTTGTCATTAACATCAAGCAATTTGATAGTCGCTTCAGACCTGACTTTGAGAGAGGGAATGCCGTTATCTACAGCATGGATGGTTAGGGAATACTCTTTCCTAGTCTCATAATCTAACCCGTCCTTTATAATAACAGTCCCGGTTTTGGGGTCAATCTGAAATGGAGTTCCTTCATCTAAAAAATATGTAATATCAGCATTCGCACCCTCATCCAAGTCTGTGGCTGATATCTGAAGTACACTGGAGCCAATGGCAGAGTCCTCAAACACACTGGTCTGGTACTGGTCCTGGTCAAACGCAGGCGGGTTGTCATTTATATCCTGAATTGTGACGTTTACCTGCAGGTACCCAAACTTTTTAGGTTCTCCTTTGTCTTCAACCTGGATTAGGAGCTGATAGAAAGGGGTTATTTCTCTGTCAAGCCCTCCTGTGGACACGAGGTGCAGAAACGCGCCTTCACCGCTCGGGTTTACGGTGATATCCAAGCGAAATTTACGCTGATCGTTCCCGTTAATGATACGGTAAGTTGTGTGATCCACTCCATTGGTCCCGATGTCTGAATCCGTCGCGGTGTCTAATATAACCTGACGCCCGTTGCTCGCGTCCTCTTTAAACGACACCACGATCGACGCGTCGGGAAACACAGGCGCGTTATCATTAATATCCATAACCACGATGCGCACTTCAGTTGGGTAAGTCGGCTGACTGGATAAAACCACAACATTTATGATATTACTCGGCAAAACTTCTCGATCGATCACTGAGGACGTGTATATGACGCCCGTCGTGGCGTTGATTGAAAAAAGTTTGTGTTGTTCGCTGAATCTGTATGTGAAAGTGGGTTTGGTGTTGATAGTGCCCACATATGTGCCCATCGGCTGCTCTTCCAGAACCTCAAACTCCTGCCGAACTTGACTGGATAAAGAATAGCGCGATAAAGTCCATAAAACGAATAAAATGAGGTGCAAAGTGTCCATAGATGTACCTGAACGCGCCATGATCACAGATCCAGTCAGGGTTTTTCCAAGCCTGATACATTCAACTCACATTTGCATTGTATCCAAAAAAAAAAAAAAAAAAGAGAAGAGAAAAAAAGATGAATATGTATCCAAATGTATCCGCGTTTGGTGTTTTAAACAAACTTAAGGTAAAGTTGAGTTCTTACTGTTGTAATTCCACAGGTTTAATCCTTCAAAAATCCTTTCACGGGAGGAAAAAGAGTTGATTCGCATGCAGTAAAATCCTGTCAGAATCTCACGCTGTAAAACTCAACGCGTTCCTCTCATGATGATGAAGATGATGGAGTTTCCATTGTGAGGAAAAAGGAAAAGTTCGCCGTCACTAAATCCTCAGATCTCACACTGCAGAGTTTTTCCTGAAGGAAATAAAGGAGCTCTGATATTATCCCTGTGATTCTGATACGGGATGTCCCGCGGAATAACGGTGACCAAACTTCACTTTACTGCCCTGACAGAGAACAAAAGCCCGAGTTGAGAAAGTGCCCGCCCTCCTGTCCTGCTATTGGCTCTCTGTGTGAGACCCCGCCCCTCTTGGGCTCCCCTTTCTATTGTAAAGTTATCGTCTCGGCTGCTGATTGGACGAGGAGGGTGTCAATCATCGCATAGACTGAATATTAAAAGCGAGTTGCGCTCCAGGTATTGGATGTACCGTTATGTGCCCACAATAACATTCCCCAACTTAACTTAGTTTTTATAACTCTCCAATAAATACATTTATATATTTGGTAACAGTTTAAAATAAGGTTAATTAGTTAACAATATTAATTATCATGAATAATAATGAACTACAATTATACAGCATTTATGTTAATCAATGTTAATTTCAGCATTTACTAATACATTATTAAAATCTTGTTAACATTAGTTAATGCACTGTGAACTAACATGAACAAACAATGAATGACTATTTTTATTAACACACAGATGAACAAAAACAGAAATGTATTGCTCAGTTTATACATTAACTGATGTAAACTAATGAACCTTATTTTAAAGTATTAAAAATAAAAATGACCACATGCTTGTAAATGTTGCATTTATTTTATTTGATCACAATGATATTTTTTTTTTCGCAATAACTTTATATTTTAAGAACGTTTTTGGTGTTGACAATCACAAGCTTTGTTTTTCCCGCCGAATTTCACGTCTTTTTTTCATATAAGAGTTTCTCATGCTCGGTTGGGAAATGAGCTCTATTAGTTTATTAAGTTACAAATCCAATCAGAAGCAACAGTTAATCAACGATTGCCCCTGAAGTGCGTGTCTGCAGATTCACAGCGCCATCTAGCGCTCATATGAAGGAGTGAAGCTAGTGGAGTATTGCAACACATCCCTTCTTCATTCGCTGGTGATGTACAGCCTCTCCTTCTCATCTGAGTGCGGAGGAAATGTCCAACAGACCCGGTTCTCGTAAAACCATCAGACAGTAAATGGGATTATCCGCAGGTAATCTCCCTCGTTCAGTCCTGTCTGTTATTCTGCTTGTGCTGATCTTTTAATTGGGCCGATGCCTTGATGTTCCTTCTTTAATTAAAAACGTCTTCTGGGTCTGATGAGGCTAATTTTAGCCCATTAATGCAGCATTCATGTTCCACTGACCTACTTGAAGAACAAACAAGTTCACAAATGCACCAGGAAGCGTTTGAGACTATTGATTCATTGACTAATTGATTTAAAATAGAAATTAGGACTGCGGTTGGAAAAAAACTAAAAAATCACCATGCAAGAATTTTGGAGTGTTTGTTTGTGTGTTTGTGTGTGTGTGTGTGTGTGTGTGTGTGTGTGTGTGTGTACTGTGACAACATGCCCCGGTTTGATTTTTGAGTCAATAAAGAATATATTATATATCTATTCTGGAAAACAAGACAGAAACATATTTTTTTTGCTGTGTGTGTGTGTGTGTGTGTGTTGTGACAACATGCCCCTGTTGATTTAAACACGGCTGATCACACAGTGAACCGAGACACACACATGTTGAGACACTAAACTCACGGAGTGTGTGGACAGAAGCAGTATTGTAGTGTATTAACTGGATATACGAGCGGCCGCTGTTTTTTTAACACGCATTCAGGGTTTAAATGGTCGTTTTAATTTCCCCTGGATTTTCCCCCGAACACACTCTGTCTTTCTCTCTGAATGTTCCTCTGTTCCCTCTTTCTTCCAAACCGCAGCGTCTCGTTCCTCTGTTACAGGAAATAAAGTTTAATCAGTGAGTGTGGAGAGTCTGAGCGCTGATATACGACAGAAAACACTTACTGTGAATGAAGAAACCCCAGCGAGACTGTTCACTCTTCATCATCTTCGTCTTCATGCGTGTGTGTGTGTGTTTCTGTGCAGGACTTCAAGGGATAGTTCACAAAAAATGAAGATTAGCCCATGATTTACTCAGGTCTTCCTAGCTGTATATGCCATTCTTCTTTCAGACGAACACAATCTAAACAATATTCTGGCTCTTCCAAGCTTTATAATGGCATTGAATTGCAACCAAAAGATTGAAGCTCATAAAAGTGCATCTGTCATCATGAAAGTTCATCTTTCCATCATAAAAGTGCATCTGTCCATCATAAAAGTGCATCTGTCCATCATAAAAGTGCATCTGTCATCATGAAAGTTCATCTTTCCATCATAAAAGTGCATCTATCCATCATAAAAGTGCATCTGTCCATCATAAAAGTGCATCTGTCCATCATAAAAGTGCATCTGTCCATCATAAAAGTGCATCTGTCCATCATAAAAGTGCATCTGTCCATCATAAAAGTGCATCATAAAAGTGCATCTGTCCATCATAAAAGTGCATCTGTCCATCATAAAAGTGCATCTGTCCATCATAAAAGTGCATCTGTCATCATGAAAGTTCATCTTTCCATCATAAAAGTGCATCTGTCCATCATAAAAGTGCATCTGTCATCATAAAAGTGCATCTATCCATCATAAAAGTTGATCTGTCCATCATAAAAGTGCATCTATCCATCATAAAAGTGCATCTGTCCATCATAAAAGTGCATCTGTCCATCATAAAAGTGCATCTGTCCATCATAAAAGTGCATCTGTCATCATGAAAGTTCATCTTTCCATCATAAAAGTGCATCTGTCCATCATAAAAGTGCATCTGTCATCATAAAAGTGCATCTATCCATCATAAAAGTTGATCTGTCCATCATAAAAGTGCATCTATCCATCATAAAAGTGCATCTGTCCATCATAAAAGTGCATCTGTCCATCATAAAAAAGTGCATCTGTCCATCATAAAAGTGCATCTGTCCATCATAAAAGTTGATCTTTCCATCATAAAAGTGCATCTATCCATCATAAAAGTTGATCTTTCCATCATAAAAGTGAACCTATCCATCATAAAAGTGCATCTATCCATAATAAAAGTTGATCTTTCCATCATAAAAGTGCATCTATCCATCATAAAAGTTGATCTTTCCATCATAAAAGTGCATCTATCCATCATAAGTGCATCTGTCCATCATAAAAGTGCATCTTTCCATGATATAAGTGCATCTATCCATCATAAAAGTGCATCTGTCCATCATAAAAGTGCATCTTTCCATGATATAAGTGCATCTATCCATCATAAAAGTGCATCTTTCCATGATATAAGTGCATCTATCCATCATAAAAGTGCATCTATCCATCATAAAAGTGCATCTTTCCATGATATAAGTGCATCTATCCATCATAAAAGTTGATCTTTCCATCATAAAAGTGCATCTGTCCATCATAAAAGTGCATCTGTCCATCATAAAAGTGCAAAAAGTGCATCTGTCCATCATAAAAGTGCATCTGTCCATCATAAAAGTACATCTGTCCATCATAAAAGTGCATCTGTCCATCATAAAAGTGCAAAAAGTACATCTGTCCATCATAAAAGTGCATCTGTCCATCATAAAAGTGCAAAAAGTGCATCTGTCCATCATAAAAGTGCAAAAACTGCATCTGTCCATCATAAAAGTGCAAAAAGTGCATCTGTCCATCATAAAAGTGCATCTGTCCATCATAAAAGTGCAAAAAAGTGCATCTGTCCATCATAAAAGTGCATCTGTCCATCATAAAAGTGCATCTGTCCATCATAAAAGTGCATCTGTCCATCATAAAAAAGTGCATCTGTCCATCATAAAAGTGCATCTGTCCATCATAAAAGTTGATCTTTCCATCATAAAAGTGCATCTGTCATCATAAAAGTGCATCTATCCATCATAAAAGTTGATCTGTCCATCATAAAAGTGCATCTATCCATCATAAAAGTGCATCTGTCCATCATAAAAGTGCATCTGTCCATCATAAAAAAGTGCATCTGTCCATCATAAAAGTGCATCTGTCCATCATAAAAGTTGATCTTTCCATCATAAAAGTGCATCTGTCCATCATAAAAGTTGATCTTTCCATCATAAAAGTGCATCTATCCATCATAAAAGTGCATCTATCCATCATAAAAGTTGATCTTTCCATCATAAAAGTGCATCTATCCATCATAAAAGTTGATCTTTCCATCATAAAAGTGCATCTATCCATCATAAGTGCATCTGTCCATCATAAAAGTGCATCTTTCCATGATATAAGTGCATCTATCCATCATAAAAGTGCATCTTTCCATGATATAAGTGCATCTATCCATCATAAAAGTGCATCTTTCCATGATATAAGTGCATCTATCCATCATAAAAGTGCATCTTTCCATGATATAAGTGCATCTATCCATCATAAAAGTTGATCTTTCCATCATAAAAGTGCATCTGTCCATCATAAAAGTGCATCTGTCCATCATAAAAGTGCAAAAAGTGCATCTGTCCATCATAAAAGTGCATCTGTCCATCATAAAAGTACATCTGTCCATCATAAAAGTGCATCTGTCCATCATAAAAGTGCAAAAAGTACATCTGTCCATCATAAAAGTGCATCTGTCCATCATAAAAGTGCAAAAAGTGCATCTGTCCATCATAAAAGTGCAAAAAGTGCATCTGTCCATCATAAAAGTGCAAAAAGTGCATCTGTCCATCATAAAAGTGCATCTGTCCATCATAAAAGTGCAAAAAAGTGCATCTGTCCATCATAAAAGTGCATCTGTCCATCATAAAAGTGCATCTGTCCATCATAAAAGTGCATCTGTCCATCATAAAAGTACATCTGTCCATCATAAAAGTGCATCTGTCCATCATAAAAGTGCATCTGTCCATCATAAAAGTGCAAAAAGTGCATCTGTCCATCATAAAAGTGCAAAAAGTGCATCTGTCCATCATAAAAGTGCATCTGTCCATCATAAAAGTGCATCTGTCCATCATAAAAGTGCAAAAAGTGCATCTGTCCATCATAAAAGTGCAAAAAGTGCATCTGTCCATCATAAAAGTGCAAAAAGTGCATCTGTCCATCATAAAAGTGCAAAAAGTGCATCTGTCCATCATAAAAGTGCATCTGTCCATCATAAAAGTGCAAAAAAGTGCATCTGTCCATCATAAAAGTGCATCTGTCCATCATAAAAGTGCATCTGTCCATCATAAAAGTGCATCTATCCATCATAAAAGTGCATCTGTCCATCATAAAAGTACATCTGTCCATCATAAAAGTGCATCTGTCCATCATAAAAGTGCATCTGTCCATCATAAAAGTGCAAAAAGTGCATCTGTCCATCATAAAAGTGCAAAAAGTGCATCTGTCCATCATAAAAGTGCATCTGTCCATCATAAAAGTGCAAAAAGTGCATCTGTCCATCATAAAAGTGCAAAAAGTGCATCTATCCATCATAAAAGTGCATCTGTCCATCATAAAAGTGCATCTGTCCATCATAATAGTGCATCTGTCCATCATAAAAGTGCATCAATTAGTGGAAGATTAGAAGATTTGGATGAAAGAGCGTTTGATGTGGGGAGTGCAATAGACCCTGAGAGGAATTTCAATTATGACTCCACAACAGATGGGTCCAACTGTAAATATTTCACTGAAAAACAATTCAATGACATTGTAGAGAGGGATGGAGTGTATATTATCCATCTCAATAGCAGACGTTCAAATAGAAATTTCGGCAACATCATGGATTATTTGAAGCGGCTGAAGAGGGTCTCTGACGTCATTAATGACAGGCTATGAATGTTCTTTGTAAATCGGAGTGTAAAGAAGGGAGGTGGAGTGGCCTTATATGTTAATACGGTGCAAGCAGGTTGTCTCTGTCGAAACAATGTGCTGGGAATTTTGAAATAGTCACTGTAGAAATGGAGATGAAAACAAGTAGAAATCTAATATTTAGTTGTGTGTATAGAGCGCCTGGAGCATGTATTGGCAAGACAAATGATCAGTTAGTTCGTATGTTCGAGAAGGTGGTAGGTAGAAGACATGTTTTTGTTTGTGGAGATTTTAATGTTGATCTTTTGAATCCACAAGGCCACGAATACCAGACTTTATTCACTGAAAAAAAATTGGAGTAGGATTTACTTGAAAAAAGCTAGGCAACTTTTCCCACTCAGAAAATGCTAGTAAATGTACAAAGATTTGCCAAGTAAAAACCTAAACATATTTATCTGTAGCTTTAATTAGAAATCTTTAAGTTAAAATTTACTTGGAATATGGAATTAAGTAAACTTTATTTAACCCAGTTAAGTGAAAGTAACAAAGAAAACAAGTCATTTTAACTTGGCTATTAAAAGGTTGATTAATATCGATATAGTTGATATTTCCTTTGCATTACTTTTCACTCAGACAATTTTAATGATTTCTACCAGTCATTTATAGTATGTGTTATACTTACAGTCTCTAAATAATGTCCACTTCATCATGTCAGATGATCAGCCTGATGTGAATGCAGACCTCAATCCTTGGTAGACAATACACAATGACGGTGACATTTGATGGATCGTTTTTGTGTTTGAATGTGTCATTTTGAGGAGAAAATGTACTTGAAATGTCACAAAATGGCAATAGTTACTAATCCTGACAACAAAAGCAATGATAAAACAGTGTAAATACAGCTGGAAACCAGTGAAAAATCAACCTCATTAATTATCAGAAAAACAACCCCCAGTATCAGAAAAGTTGAGTAATTTTTACTTAATTTTATTGAGTTGATATTTACGCTTTCATTTCTACTCGCTTGAATTAAGTACTGATATGGAATTTACTTAGTTTTTTTTATTCTTGCCTGAATTAACTTTTTCATGTAAATTACATTGTTTTATTTTTTTTCAGTGGTATTTACCTTACCAAAAAATCATTTTTTACAGTGTACAATGGATTGCTTAGCTTTATTTCCAACAATCACAAAGCCGAGTAGAATTACAGGACAAAGTGCTACATTAATCGAATCATATGTTGTTGATAATGACATTAGGGGGATTGTTGGTGGAAGACATAAGTGACCGTTTGCCAATTTTTGTTTATTATAATTAGTAAAAGAGAATGGAGGCTGAGGACTCCTGTAACCTTGAGCCTGTAAGGAAGATCTATCAACATATAATTGGGAAAATGTTTATGTTAATGATGTACATGAAGCGTATTGCTCTTTTCTGAATATTTATTTAAAGTTAAATGAAAAGAATCGTGCTTGAAAAATGTACATTGAGAAAAAGAGGGAACAAAAACCCTGGATGACAAAAGGGTTACTTAATGCATGTAAAAAGAAACACACAATATAGGGTCTTTTTAAGACAAAGAACGGAAAAAGCTGAGATGAAATATAACGCATATAAAAATAAACTAACGAAAATACTTCGGTTAAGGAAAGAGACATTTTATAGCAGTTGTTTAGAGGAAAATATAGGAAATATGAAAGCAATGTGGAAAGTTATAAATGGTTTAATAAGAAATAAAGTCAATGAAGCTGCATATCCTAAATTTATAATAAAAATATAATATGTGCATAGACAAGAAACAAGATGTGGCTGAAGAGTTTAATGATTTGTTTGTTAATGTGCGACTGAATCTCGCACGGGATATTGATGAACCAAAAGAGAAAAATGGATTGGATGAATGAATTGAAAACAACCTGCTAAGTGAGGTTAGTGATCTGCAGTGAGGGGAACGGTTTTAAACTATAAAAGTAAGAGATCACAAGATTGCAATAACATAGATATGTCCTTAGTGAAAGAAACCATAGAAGAAATGATTAAACCATTGACACACATATGTAATGTTTCGTTTTGGACGGGAATATTCCAGATGAAGGTAGCAAAGGTCACACCTTTGTTTAAAGCAGGTAATAAAAATGATTTATCAAATTATAGACCTGTATCACTTCTTCCACAGTTTTCTAAAATATTGGAAAAACTGTTTGTCAAAAGGTTGGATAGTTTTATTAATAAATATAATATTTTGATTGAGCAGCAGTATGGATTCCAGGCCAAGCAGTCGACCGGACTTGCAATAATGAAACTAGTGGATGAGCTCTGGGGTCCTTCATTTCAGAGTCACACTCAGGACCTTCGGGTCCAAACGGCCCGAAAGGGTGGCATTCATATTTATTAAAAGAAGATCATCTTTCGTTCTTTCAAAATCATTTTTTGCTTGTTTTTTATAATATTTTTTCTTTTCTTTTTTGGTGTTTTGAGATAATTTTATGATTTATAATTAATATTTATGCAATAAATATGACCCATCCCCCCCCCACCCCCATTGAATATAATAGAATTTTTTTTTTTTTTTAATATTTAAAAAAAAAAAATGTAAGCTGTATTTCATTTTAGAGTCAAGCCTAGACCTCATGAAAGCAATTTTTGAAATGAGATGGATGCCATCTGGTGGACAAACTGAGCATTTTAAAAAATGCAAAACACAAATGTAATCTGAATTTATTAGTTTGTTTACGTATAAAAGTGTGTGTGTGTGTGTGTGTGTGTGTGTGTGTGTGTCTGTTTTGCACTCTTGATGTTTTATAGATTCACTCCTTCACTGTTGTGTGCTTTTTTTCTGGATCGTGGCTGATTTGTAGATTGTAGGCACAAAAAAACTCGGTATTTTCACATTTTTGCCAATTTGGCATTCATTTCCGATGCGGGTCCATTTGGACCTGAAGGTCCTGAGTGTAAGTATTTTTTTTTTTTTTACAACCACTTAGATTATTCAAATCCTGTCCCCAATTTTTTGGGTGTTCATATACCGAGTACCAACAAAGTCACCAAATTTCAGACCATTCCGATGAAGCAATGATTAAAAAAAAAAATTATTTAAATGCTTCGGGTCCATTTGGACCGAAGGACCCCAGAGGGTTAAGCAAGACTATTGATGATAAGAGAGTGAGTCTGGGTGTCTTCATTGACCTGAAAAAGGCTTTCGACACTATAAATCAGGATATTCTTCTGAAGAAGCTGTTATATGGGGTCAGACGGGTTGCATATTCTTGGATTTGTTCATATATAAATAATAGAACACAATTTCTTTCAGTTGATGGAATTATGTCAAGTCCCCTGAAAGTTCTTTGTGGGGTTCCACAGGGCTCGGTCCTGGGACCAAAATTGTTTATTTTATATTTAAATGATCTCTGTAGGGTGTTCTTAAGCCTATTCTTTTTGCGGATGATACCAATTTTTTTTATTCTGGGAAAGAGTTAAAAGACATTGTGAGAAATGTGGAAAGGGAGATGGAATGGGTTAATAATGGTTTGATATTAATAGGCTGTCACTGAGTAAAACAAAGTTTATGATTTGGGGTAAAAATAGTGTGACAGAAGTGAAAGTGAGAATAGGGGTGGAGGAAATAGAAAGAGTAAATGAAATAAAAATTTTGGGTGTTATATTAGATTGTAAATTGGGGTGGAAAAAGCATATTGATTATGTAAAATCTAAAATCTCAAAGACAGTCGCGATATTAAATAAGATTGGGTATTTGTTAAATAAGAAGGCATTATTTATGTTATATGCAACATTATTTGTTCCATATTTAAAGTATTGTCTGGAGATTTGGGGTAATACGTATAAGACATACACCCAACCACTTTTATTTGACAAAAGAGAGCTTTACGTATTATTACAAGATCACAATATAGGGATCATACTAACGATTTATTTTTCAAATTAAACATTCTAAAATGTTATGATTTAGTGGATTACAAGGTTACATTGATCATGTATAAAGTATACTATAAAATGCTGCCTGATAAAGTTTTGAGTATGTTTAAAAAAACGTTATTGTAAGTATGAGTAGATGTAGAACTATCTCTGTAAGAGGAGTGAATTTATGGAATTGTTTGCATATAGATCTTAAATTGAGACAAACAATAAGTGGATTTAAACGCCTCCAAAGAAATAAGATACTTTCATATAGATAGGTTTTGGGTAATTAATATCTATGACTTTGTTGTTTCAAGTGTTTGTAAGAAGAGAATGAGCACTGTTTGACTGTTGTAAAAACTGAGAGGGATAGGCGTCATTAAGCCGTGAGCTTCAGCCTATAGGCTATATACCCTTTGGTTTAATCAAAAGTTATGTATATGATGAGTTGAATATTTGTTATTGTATATTTGTTAATGATAAACCAAATGAAATTAAATGAAAAATCATAGATGCGCTTTGATGAACTTCCAAAAAAATAAACCCATCGACTCCCATTATAAAGCAGGAAATGTTTGACTAACTCAGATTGTGTTCGTCTGAAAGAAGAGTCACACACAGATGACTCCAGGGAGAGTAGAGTGTTAGCAGGTGCAGCTGTTCAAAAGGTATGTAATGAACTTCATCAAAACTTATTATTATGTATTTGTGTTCTGAGTTTTAAGGTACAATGTACGTAATGAACTCGATTGGGAACCATGCAGAATGTTTTATAAGGGGCACATATCTTTAGAAGCACGTTATAACGGACATTTCGAAGTGTATAAAATATGTCATGAGATAAACATGTTTAAGTGTAATGTAAGGCTGTGATGTCATGAAATGTACCGTGATTGATTGCACTTATACGAGCTTTCCACACACACGAGCATTTTATACGTGGCACATCCACACACGTTCGTTTTGAATGAATCTTTAATATGACTCTTAAGATGCCGAGTTGTCTCAGAGAGTGATTCGTTCACTTTGTGTTGACCGCGCATGCGCAACATCCTATGGGTTCTGTACCGGTGTTGTGCCGAATTAGCCTATCTAATCCTAACCCCACCCCTAATCTTAACCCCTCCCCCACAACTAATCCTAAACCTACCAATGCTAGGGGGGTAATAATTTGGCAGGGGGTCGAAATTCGGCACAACACCGGCTTAGATCGGGAGGTGAGAGCATAGTCTGAAGACACACATTCATGAATCGTTTCTGTTTCTCATGATGTTTTCCCTTATTCTAAACGATCAACATTTTATGTGTTTTGGGGAATATGGCTAACATCCGAACTTCCCAACTAGAGAGAGAGAGAGATGTGTGTGTGCCACAGCCTGAGAGACAGTAGGTGTGTGTGTGTGTGTGTGTGTGTGTGTGTGTGTGTGTGTGTGTGTGTGCCACAGCCTGAGAGACAGTAGGTGTGTGTGTGTGTGTGTGTGTGTGTGTGTGTGTGTGTGTGTGTGTGTGTGTGTGTGTGTGTGTGTGTGTGTGCCACAGCCTGAGAGACAGTAGGTGAATGTGTGTGTGTGTGTGTGTGTGTGTGTGTATGTGTGCCACAGCCTGAGAGACAGTAGGTGAATGTGTGTGTGTGTGTGTGTGTGTGTGTGTGTGTGTGTGTGTGTGTGCGCCACAGCCTGAGAGACAGTAGGTGAATGTGTGTGTGTGTGTGTGTGTGTGTGTGTATGTGTGCCACAGCCTGAGAGACAGTAGGTGTGTGTGTGT
>CM060629.1:33629737-33659737 GCA_030578275.1 Meda fulgida | reverse complement strand
ACACCCACACACACCCACACACACCCACACACACACACACACACACACACACACACACACACAGAGAGAGAGAGAGATATAGATCGAACACTGAGAGCTGAAAGAGTTACAATTAACACAGTGACATAAATTCAGCCACACACACACACCCCAATCTGAGCTGCTCCTCCCCCCCGCACACGTTTTTAGACAAACACTCGTGCACATGCACACACCCTCTCAAATAAACATGCACACACACACACACACAAATACACAAACAGACACACACACACTCACCACCACAATCAATAGATGCTTAAAAGCACCAGGAAACTAAAACACACCCACCTTTGTGTCACAGGCTTTTTGACAGGCTGTGTGTGTGTGTGTGTATGTGTGTGTGTGTGTGTGTGTGTGTGTGTGTGTGTGTGTGTGTGTTCTGACTTAGTTCTGCTCATGCAGACTGTAATTCCCCAACAGTAGAGACGTGTCCTCAGCTCAACTCTGAACACGTTCACACACACTCCCACAGAAACACACACATACTCACACAAACACTCCAAGAAATCACGCACACACGTGCGCACACACACGCGCGCGTGCGCACACACACAGAGAGAGAGAGATGTAGATCGAACACTGAGCTGAAAGAGTTACAATTAACACAGTGACATAAATTCAGCCACACACACACACCCCAATCTGAGCTGCTCCTCCCCCCCGCACACGTTTTTAGACAAACACTCGTGCACATGCACACACCCTCTCAAATAAACATGCACACACACACACACACAAATACACAAACAGACACACACACACTCACCACCACAATCAATAGATGCTTAAAAGCACCAGGAAACTAAAACACACCCACCTTTGTGTCACAGGCTTTTTGACAGGCTGTGTGTGTGTGTGTGTGTGTGTATGTGTGTGTGTGTGTGTGTGTGTGTGTGTGTGTGTGTGTGTGTGTTCTGACTTAGTTCTGCTCATGCAGACTGTAATTCCCCAACAGTAGAGACGTGTCCTCAGCTCAACTCTGAACACGTTCACACACACTCCCACAGAAACACACACATACTCACACAAACACTCCAAGAAATCACGCACACACGTGCGCACACACACGCGCGCGTGCGCACACACACAGAGAGAGAGAGATGTAGATCGAACACTGAGCTGAAAGAGTTACAATTAACACAGTGACATAAATTCAGCCACACACACACACCCCAATCTGAGCTGCTCCTCCCCCCCGCACACGTTTTTAGACAAACACTCGTGCACATGCACACACCCTCTCAAATAAACATGCACACACACACACACACAAATACACAAACAGACACACACACACTCACCACCACAATCAATAGATGCTTAAAAGCACCAGGAAACTAGAACACACCCACCTTTGTGTCACAGGCTTTTTGACAGGCTGTGTGTGTGTGTGTGTGTGTGTGTGTGTGTGTGTGTGTGTGTGTGTGTGTGTGTGTGTGTGTGTGTGTGTGTGTGTGTGTGTGTGTGTGTTCGTTCGTGTGTGTTCGTTCGTGTGTGTTCGCGTGTGTGTTCTGACTTAGTTCTCAGACTGTAATTCCCCAACAGTAGAGACGTGTCCCCAGCTCAACTCTGAACACATGTTCACACACACTCCAAGAAATCCTCCCAAGCATCCAAAACACTCCCACAGAAACACACACATACTCACACACACACTCCAAGAAATCACGCACACACACACACACACACACACACAGCTGTTAAGATACAGAGCTCAACACACAAACCCCAGTGTGACTGTTTCTGCGGTCTCTCCACATCTGTCCGCCGTTTCAGATGCACTGATATACACACTCATGGCCAGTGATTATTAACACAACGACTGTCAACTAAATATCAGGAGTGGAATTAATCTGTTTTGTTTGGCTTTGCCGTAAAACACAAATATTTGGTGAAATCATGTTTCGACCGAAATAAGGCGTCAAAACATCCCAATAAATGAAGGAAAAACTACTTGAAAATAATAAATGATGTCATCTGCCTCCAATAAGTGTGATTTTATTATGATTATTTTTGATATACTATTATAGTTGTTATTAATATTATGTAATAAAATTCACAGATTGTAGAAAAAAGGTGTATGAAAATTTTTCACTGCGAATTTGCTTGTCGATTTCACAAACAACTCCAAAGAAATTGCAAGTAACACATTAAATTAAGAATTTTTTAAGTAAGACTAAAACAGTAACAACTTATTAATTTTAGTATAATTTATATAGCATTTCAATATTTAATTTGAATTTGCTTTTATTTTTATATTTCCAATTTTCATTTAAGTTTAATTGGTAAGAAATTTGTGCCTTTATCATTTGTATTAGTTTTTGTTCTTTTTAAATATTAACATTTAGGTTTAATTTATTGTTTATTTCAGTTTTTATTTATTTGCAGTTAATAATTTAGGTGCTTCAACGTGAACTTATTTCAGTAGTTGCCAAAGTAACATTTCAAATTTTTGTTACGTTTTTCCATCTAATATATATTTTTATTTAAACTTTATTTCAATTAGCAAAAAAAAGTAGCTCGCATCAATAAAGCTGAATGAACGCAGGGCCGTTTCCAGTTGTTACGTGGCTCAGCGTCACGCAGCCTATAAATATAAATCTGTCGGATCAGCATAACAGGAAAACTTTAGACATGACTCGGGTAAAAAGCCTGAGGTTTGAGCTGCCACGTGCAGCTCAGTGTAATTACGGCCCTCACCGCAAGACAAATGATGGAAAGACTGAGGAAAACTACAGTAATTCAGCATTTTCTGCTGCTCATCCATATAACTCCTTTAGTTCTGTCAGATTCGTAGAGTTATAAGGGTTTATATGCTTTATGAGGGTCTGAGTCGGGCCAAACGAGACGTTTAAAGGGACAGTCCACCCAATAATCAACATTCAGCCATGATTTACAAAGATATTTTGAGAAATGTCTGCTTTTTGCTCAGAATGAAAGTAAATGGGGTCCAAAGTTGTTTGACTCCATATGTTCTTCAAATGTGACCCTGGACCACAAAACCAGTCACATGGGTCAATTTTTTTTAAAAAAAATGGAGATTTATACATAATCCGAAAGCAGAATAAATAAGATTTCCATTGATCTATGGTTTGTTAGGACAATATTTGGCTGAGATGCAACTATTGTAAATCTGGAATCTGAGGGTGCAAAAAAATCGAAACATTGAGAAAATCTCCTTTAAATTTTTTTTGTTCACGATTGTGCTGCATTCACTCACAAAAATAAATATTTTATATATTTTTAAGGTAGGAAATTTACTAAATATCTTCATTGAACATAATCTTTACTTAATATCCTAATGACTTTTGGCATAAAAGAAAAATCGATCCATACAATGTATTGTTGGCTATTGCCAGAAGTTTAAAGTACGTATATACTGTTATAAAACATCCCGAAACCGGCATCTGATCATAGCAATGTTAGCGATGCAACTCTTTATAAATCCTAAAAGCAGGAGCGCAGGCAAGCAAATAATCTAGCAAAGGCCGATGAATCCGCACACGGCTATAGCTTACTAATCTTATTTTAATGTGTCGTCGTACAACCTTCATCAGGTATTGTTTTCATTTCATCTATTTTTTTGATTTTTACAGTAAAATAATGTTAAATGTAAAGTTTTTGGAAGTGAAAAAGAACAAGTCATCTTATAAATGACAGCAAAAAAAATAAAAAATAAAAAAATAAACGGAAATTTAGATTCCCAGAATCATATGTGTGATTTACAGTAAAAGTCAGCTGTGGTTGCCAGAATATTACTGTAAAAAATATGGTAGTGAAATAAGTTTTACTGAATTAATGTAAATTTACAAAAAAATTACAAGATATAAATATAAAACATAATATATTGACAACCACCTTAAAAAACGGTGGTAAAGAGAAAGACAAGATTCATCACAAGTAGCTTTTCCACAAGCTGATGTAAATACTATATATATATATACACACTATAAAATATATATAGAATGTGCAGTGTCATACACATAAATACAAAACTCCTAACACTAAAATGATGCAATAAACATTAACATAAGATGTAATATATTTGAGTAATCTGGTTTATTAACACGAAGTGTTTTTTTTTTAAATTTCAGTTAATTCTGTAAAACTTAAAACGTCACTAGCAAATTTCTAGCGTTTCATTACTGTAAAATTCACATTTCGCCACACCAGAAATCCCATGATGGCTTTGAGTGAGCCAGATCAAAAACAAGTGATTCATCGAGTCTCTTACCCTCGGATGCGATTCGGGACGAGTCTCGGCAGGTTCACACGAGCGCTGCGTCTCTGCTTCTCTCCGGATGTCACGGCAGAACTGAACACAAGCACCAATAGATGTGAGATACACAGCCTACACAAAGCTATTTAAAGCCAAGCACTTTTATAGAAAGCCACAGTCCCATTCTTCTTCATTGTATGGAGGAATAGCTCGAGATTGAGCAAGAGTTTCACAGAAGAAATTATTTCCCTTCACATACAAATACTGTAAACCATTAAAATAAAGGTTTGAAAAGATGGTTTTCACAGCGTTGCCATAGAAGAACCATTTTTTTGGTTTCCAAAAGACCTTTCAAACAATGTTTCTTTTTAAAAAAAAAAAAAACTTTAATAACAATATAAAGAATTTTATATTTCTGGAATGGCTTTCCATCAATGCCAATAAAGACCCTTTATTTTAAGAGTGTACTTACAAATATTTAGATATGAATTTCCAACAACAGGCAGTGTTCACTTTTTTCCTTTGGACGCATGTGTTCTTTTCATACTTCACCAACATTTATGAAGACCTGTGTGCACAGAATCTCATCATCTGACTCTGAAAACACAAGATATATTTCATGTGTGAAAGCTGTTAGCGATTGAGATAGCGCTGGCTCCTTTCTGTGAGAGATCCAGTCTTGTGATAGAAGGGTAAAAACAACATTTTTGTCATGGTGTCTACAGGTTTGGTGTTGAATAATGGCACTGTGCCCATATCCAAACACTGCAGAATACTTAAGAGAAGACACTTTTTAAGAATACTTAAGAGAAGAACGATTTTTTAGGCAAGACACTACAGGCGAACCATTAGGATAAAAATTAACTAATCACCATTACACTCAGACAATTTTCTGAAATGTTTTAAATATGCATTAACTAATTAAATATGCACTTATTTACATTTCCAGATGTATCTGATCATTGGATAAAGCCAGGTTGAAACTTCTAGTTTGATGTTGTTGACACATTACAGTTGAAGGTTTTTATCACTGCATAAATTGGAAATTGCTGTCAACAGACAAATAAATGTAAAAAATAATTTTTATAGGAATAAAATCTTATACACCAGGCGAACGATATATAAACAAACCCCTCAGTAAAAGTCTTCAGAATATAGATATGAATAAAACTGTAAATGTTGGTGCATATAAAATCTCACTGCCTTTAAAGACATACATTGTAATACGCAAATAGAAATAAACACTAAAGTCTCCCTGTGGTGAAAATCCAGTTTTTAAATGTTGTTTATATGACTGTGTGGTGTTTTTAATACGCTTTAAGACAAACCATTTGTTATAAGTCAACAACAGTACTTTATAATATTATATAATAATGCATAATACTTTCTCCTTAAAAAACATTTAAATATGCAATTTTTGAGTTTTAAGGGATACAATTATTGATTACAGGGGGACTTTAAATGTGAAATTGGATTTTTTTTCTTTCCACCAGTCCATTATCGAAGCAAAATTGCATGAAAAGACAATGGTTTTGCCTATACTGTCTTGCCTTAAAGTAGATTGGACATTGGTAAAGTCCACATCCGGGTGCAAATCTCTTTTGCGGGCGTCGCTCTGGTGCTCGAGTCCTTCATGCAATGCAAATCTGTGGGATTTTTTTCTCAAAACAGCATGAGCAACAACGACAGTCATGATCGACTTAGAAAACACCACAAATCAAGAATGAATTTGCTTTGGCAGAGAAGCAGATATGTTTATTAAGCACTTTAATATGTCAGAAAATTCAGCTCAATATAATACAGGAAATTAAATTTCAAAATGTGAACATTTTCGATGTACACGGTCAGCTATTTACAATCAAACTTCTCTTTAAATGAACTCCAAGGCTCAGAACCAAAACAGCTGAACAAAAGGAGGAAAACAGATGGCTTGAGATTTCTGAATACTGTCCAGGGTTCATCTTCATCTTAAAAAGTGTCCTTGTCCCAGGCTTAGTAAAGTGCCTTTCTGTAATCTTCAGAGGACAAGCTTTCTGATGCAGTTACACCCAATATGGCCTTACTGAGCGTCTCTTCTCATAGCTAACAGATGTCTGAAATCCAGTCCACACCCACCCCATCCTCCCTCCCCCACAGAGACCTTTTTTTGTATCCTTACTGGGTTTTAACTTTGGCTTGAGGAGTATACATTTCAAAAACCCTATCCTGAAATCGCAATATTACTGTGGTTTGCTGCTTGGCATGAGTAAAAAGCACAATGACCTTTCACTGACCTTATAATCAGAAGTCCCTGACATCGCCTGCACACAAACGAAACTACCCTCGTTGCATTTTCTTCAGTCGCTGAGAACTCTGCATTTAGCACCAAACTCTGTAGTTAACGATACACATCAGTTGTTTAAATATGCAATTATGTAAATAGAGGAAAACAAACAAACAAACAAAGACAGGTCCCACAGGGACTAAATAATGAAGCATGGTAAAGCCAGAGTTACTCTTCCTTAAGGGCATCAATAATGCTACAAATATAATATAGCGTTAAAATGACGGAATAAGACGTTTGTGGTTCGGGCCTGTGAAAAAAATAATACAAAATAATTATAGCAGGCGACGCCAAAACATAGCACCATGATAATAGCAATACAGCACACATGGAAGAGGCTTTTTCTCCAAAATAAATATGTGCGAAGAGTAAACTAAGACTGGTTTCATAATTTTATGAGTGCACCGAATGACTAATTGAGACTTTAAGAGACTCAGACGTGAATATGACAGAAAGTTTGTGATATTTGTCAGAGGAAACAACGTACTCCGGCGGCACATTGCTGTCAGTTGCACTTATACAGGTCAAGACAATTTACATTTCTTCTTTTAACGTAAACTCTGTTAAAACAAACAAAGCATTAAAAGGCAAAAAAAAAAAAAAAAAACTAAATACAATTTAGGTTTTTTTTTTTTCAAAAAAGGAAAACAAAGGAAGAAAGTGCATCCACAGCCTATTAAATATTAATGCATTAAATTAAAAGCGTCTGTGTGCATCGTGGTCACCACAAGAAGGCTGGAGCATCGACAGGCACAAGTACTAATTTGCATCACCGTTGGGCGACAATCCCCTCTTTAGTTCTTTCATTTTCCTTTCTTCTTGAGATGTTCCACAGAGAAATGCGAGAAATGGTTTCAGTTCTTTTGCGGATGAAAGCGTTCACTTTGGCACAGTCTCTTTCTGAATGACGAATAACGATTAAGACATCTGAAAAAGCATCAAAACTACCCAGGTCAGTATTTGAGAAGTTAATGTCATGCTTACAAGAAATATATGAGTGGTTCTCAAACTCTTCAGTACCACCTTCGCTCAAATCAAAGTGCTTAAGTACCACCCAAGTAAGATTTTTTAGCAGCATAGAAAGAATTATTAATAATATATATTCAATAACATTCAGCAATATTATTGATTTGACATTATTGGATGAGAACTGAATTGAGCTGGATGATGGCATCACTGTTTTCTCCAGAGCTGCTTTATAGCTAAATTGAGCTCAAGTTCAATTGAACCGAATCAACACTGAACTGACTTCAGCTGAACAATGACACTATTATCTTTTTAAAGCTGCTTTACAGCAAAATTGAATTCTGTTTGCATCATTGATCATTATTTTCCTGTTCATTACTGTAAAGCTGCTTTGAAACAATCTGTATTGTATAGTGTTACATAAATAAAGGTAATTTGACTTGCAGTACACAAACCATAGTTTGAGAACCACTAACATGCATAAATGAATAATTTTACTATGGTTATCTTAGAGGCCACATGATGTTTAGAGAAGTTTATTTAAAAAAAAAAAAAAGAGAAAATCTTTACACTCTACATAATTTATAAACATCACAATGCTATACAAACTACAGAATTACAGCTTTATGTAATAATGCACTGTAAATCTACACTTACAGCAACTTAATAATACTGTGAATGTAAGTTACAAATGTGCTTTAAGATACAAAATGGCCAATTGACATGCAAAAACTCAATTTAGAAACGTCATGTACTCACCTTTTATAACGGCGTCTCTTTTTTGCAGTTTATCCCAGGGTCCGATCCTTCAATCTGGAGCTGTAAGGCTTGTTTCAGGCTTAATTCCGTCTCCCCTATTGGGTAATTGTCCAGTAGGTCCTGGTGACCCCTACTGGGAACGGTTCTGGGGACTGAAACTCTCCCAAGAAAAACCTGGTTTCCCTGTAGGTGGTATTTGGGGTTGGTCATAATGCCGTTCCTCTTCTTCTCTGCACAGCTCTGGGCCTGAATGTAAAACTGCTCTTGGGATTGGACAGAATCAACGGCGTTGGATCTCCCCACTATAATCTTACACTGAGGATCTTTAACGGCAATGCTGGACACTGGCTTATTCAGCACAAGGCTTTTATCAAGCTGAGTCAGCTCATACTCAAGAACCTGACCTTGCGAATAAGAACTATTCTTGCTTTTCTTCTTTTCACTTGATGTTCCCTTGTTCGAGCAGTTTTGGCCGTTCTTGGATGCTTTGGTGGACTTGAGGCCTGGCTTCACTTGGCTCCAGTCAAACTCGCTGGTTGGAGAGCCAGGTTGAGTGCCGATGGACCTGGTGGTTGAGGAGGGAGAAACGATGGATTGTCGACTACGACTGCGAGGCAGTGAATGCTGCTGGATCTGCTCGATGAAAGAAAGGGCATGGACGCTGTCAATGGGAACAGTTTGGGCTGTTGCAGTGGACGAGGTGGTCCTCAGCGAAGAGTTCTTTGAACTCTTGAGTGAGTTATTGGAGAGGGAGGACTTCTGCCTGTCCACTGTTGAGTCTGGTGACTCTGACGGTGAGCTGAAAGCATGAACAGGTCCGTTGGATTGTCCTCGCCCGGCATGAACATCACCAGCTCCCGTGCTTCCAGAGCTGCTAGACTTTATAGTGAGGGACTGGACTTTCCCTGCAACTGAAACTGGGATTTGTTGCTCCATAGTGTGGACCGGAGATGGGTTACTGCCATTGAGACTTGAGGCACCATATTTCTCCAAGAGTTTGATTATGGAGCTGTGACCACCTTTAGCTGCCACTCTCATGGCAGTGCGCCCAAATTGATCAGCGTGATTAGGATCCGCACCATGTTCTAGAAGATTCTGAACCGCGTCAATGTGCCCCTCCTGAGCGGCGATTCCCAGAGCTGTCGCACCCTGGTTGCATGTGTGGTCTACAACAGTGCCGTTTTCAATCAAGATCTGAACAATCTTTATTTGACCCTGCCAAGCTGCCGACTGGAGAGCAGATCGTTTCTCGTTATCACATGAGTTTACATCTGCGTGGTAGTTGATTAGCAACCTCACCATCTCTACGTGGCCTTGCCAACACGACACATGCAAAGCCGTTCTACCTTCCATATCGCTGGCCTCAACATTGGCGCCATTTTCGAGGAAGTACTCCGCCATTGCCAGCTGATTCTCAAGTGCAAGGATGTAAAGAGTTGGGCGACCGTCTGCATCCTTAAAGTCGATATCCGCCCCGTGGCTCAGCAGCAACTCCACGATGTCTCTGTGTCCCTCTAGTGCTGCAACTCGGAGAGCATTTCTCCCATCATAACCTCTCTGGTCGATACATGACTTGTTCACCAAGATATGTACACAATCATAATGACCCTCTTGAGAAGACAGAATCAAGGGGATACGTCCATCGTTGTCAATCTCAATGCAGCGGGCACCTTGTTCAATGAGAGCATCACATACTTGTCTGTGTCCCTCAAAAGAAGCCATGTGTAATGGCGTCCAGCCTGCGTCATCTCTGTGGTTTTCATCCAGTCCTCTGTCCAGCAGAGTTCGAACAACCTCTACATTTCCCTGTGCAGATGCTATGCTAAGCACAGTCCTGCCTTCGCTGTCGATACTGTCCACTGCGGCACCCCAAAAAAGCAGAGTATTGACAACAGAAGCGTGTCCCATAGACGCCGCAGCAAGCAAAGGTGTTCTCCCATTGTTATCCGTATGATCGACATCCGCTCCTCCTTCTAGAAGCAGATCAACCACATCCACATGGCCTTCGTAGGCAGCCACTAGAAGTGGAGTCATGCAGTCTTTATCGCAGTGATCCACCTCGGCTCCCCGTTCGATCAGGAGGCTCACGACTGCGCCGTGGCCCTTACTTGCCGGCACGCAAAGAGCCGCGACCGAGAGCGCAGTCCTTCCATCCACATCCTCGTGGTTCACCTCAGCCCCATGATCCAACAAATGCTCAACAATTTCTCTGTGGCCCATGTATGCGGCAGCGATCAGTGCTGTTCGTCCTTCATTATCCGCCTTGTTGACTTCGGCTCCATGCTGAAGAAGGTTAAGGACTATATCTTCATGACCTCCCCAAGCGGCAGCTCTCAGGGCAGTTCTGCTGTCTGCGTCTGCGCAGTCCACTTTAGCACCTGCATACAGGAGAGCAGACACAACTTCAGAGTGCCCTCCCCAGGCTGCAGATCTAAGGGCGGTCCAGCCATCATGATCCGTGTGATTGATGTTAGCGTCACACCCGATGAGACAGTTGACCACCTTGGTGTGGCCCTGTCTAGCAGCCAGAGTAAGTGCAGTCTGTCCATGGTTGTCTACCAACTCCATGTTGGATCTTCTCGAGATAAGAAGGTTCACAACATCCAGATTCCCACTGTACGCAGCATTGGCTAAAAGAGTTCTCCCGTTGGAGTCGGTTTGATTTACAGAAGCGCCGTTATCTAGTAGAGTTCGAATAGAGTCCTCACGTTCCAAGGCCTGTTGCACAATGCATGAAGCATGGTCATCTTCGTTACTAACGTGAGCCCCAGCTTTGACAAGTAGTTGAAGCACCTCCTGTTCTTTAGGGATGGAAGTGGACAGGGAGTCTTTAGCAGGGGTGCCATTCCACACCATCCAAAGGGCGAGATTAAAGGGCTCGATCTGCAGGTTAGAGTTGATCAGGTGGTAGGCAAACTCCTGCACCTCAAGAGGTTTAAGCTGCTTTGCTCTGCACGTGTAACTCATTGCCATCATTCTGTGTCCTTCGGCTGCATTGCAAAGGTATTTTTGTGTGCAGTGCTTAACATCCAGGAGCCATTCAGCAAAGCTGTAGTGAAACAGGATCTTAGTACTGCCAAGTCCATTAATAAGCAGCTTGGAGAGAATGTCCATCTTCTTCTGAAAGTCCTCCATCGTCAAACTCATGTTTTTAGTCCAGACTGCATGATAGAGCTCCCTGACAGTCAGCGGCCTGCAAGCAGCCAGAATAACATTCAAGATAGCCTGGACTTTAGCAAACTGCTTTCTGACAAACAGTCTCTGGCAGAGCCAAAGGTAAAGTCCATTCAGTGTTCCCGGGATGTCTCGAATTTCCCGTAGCATGATGAAGTTCTCAACCACTCCGTCAAGAACGCGCTCAAGGTACAAGAAGCAGCCGCTGCTCTTGATATGGAGCTGGTTCAGCATCTCTGCGGTCTCCTTCGTGAGGTGCTGGCGTAGCGCCTCCTCCTGGTCTAGCCGGTGGAGGATGTATTGCTGTACATCTTTTACGATGTAGGCCTTCCGTAGGTCATCTAGGCTGATCTTTCGGAATCCTACAGAGAGGACAGAGACAAAGGGTGATTAGTTTGGCTTGAAGTCTGTACATTGCTAGTTGTCACATTTGATCACAATGAGATTTACACATGACTCAGTGAGCTGATAGCTGTAGATTGCTTTGAGTATCAGCCTGAGAACGTGACACACACTGTGGATGAAGTTATAGCAGAATTTTAGAAAGCTGGGTCACAACTCTGAGCAGACAACACTGACTTTTCATATTTGATCTGGTGATGTCAACTGACAAGCATCTTTGCGAAACATTGGGTTTTAGGTAATGAAATTAGGTTCACTGTTGAACTTTTTGTCTTAAGTTATGTTGCACTTTTATTGCTATATTACTTAATTTTTCAAGTTTTAGTGTGTATATGTGTGGGTACGATTGTGTATTTGTATTTATTTATTTTTTAAATTTTTTATGAGTTGCTGATCTGTTATTTACTTGAGATGGTTATAACCGGACCTCAGTACTAATTTCGTTCCAGATCATGTACCATGGTTTTGGAATGATAATAAAATCCTTGAATTCTTAAAAGGTAGCCTATATGTTAAAAAATAGAGTTTAAGTTTGAATACCACTTTTGGCTCCTAAGTTGTAGAATTTATACTAATAAACAAGATAAAAGACCTTCAGAAGTTAGGATACCTATATGTATAGTTCCCACAAGACAATACAAATTTTACATTATTCATCCTGTTTACAAAAGTTTCCATTCGCTTGGTTCCTAGTGTGTCTTCTTGAGCATCAATAAATATTTGCACCAATTGTAAAAAGTTTTTTTTGTGTCCCTCATTTGTCCTCGATGTGAAATGCTCAAATATGTAGAAAACCAAAGTACATGCATGAGGATTTTTTTAAAGAATAGTGGGCAGCTTCACTACTCAGGACAAATCAGGGACTCACAACTATGACAAAACATACAAACAGTCATCGATCCACACCATAAAAAAACAAAAAACAAGATGATGTTTATGTCAATTCAGCTATTATTTTGCCTTGTGGAATAAATTTAAATATCTGTTATGTCAAATAGCTTCATCAAGCCAATACTAAATATAAAACAAAATGCATTTTTTAAATGGTTAACATCTTGCAGATACACCAAGAGGAATGCAAACTTTCTTTTCACACACACACACACACACACACACACACACACACACACACACACACACACAATCTTGGAAAATATACAAAACTAAAGTCCAGAAGAGACAGATAAAGGCACTTTTCCAGCAGAAAAGTTGGTTGGAATTTGCTGTTTTCTCTAGAAAATAAAACAAGAAGTGTAATGATTCCTGTGGCAAAACTAGGTCACATCTGCAACTTCACACAGTTTGAGGCGTTCTCAAGAGTTGCACGTAAACTGTAAAGAGATTTTGCAGGATAAAACAAGGCAGAACCAAGAGTTTTACAAACAAGCACTTATGCCAACAGCTCGGGCATTCTGCTTCAGATAAGTGCAAATTCCATAGTTTTATCTGGGTCGGCATGCCTGTTTAACAAGGGCCCGAAGGGCAGATCAAGTATTTTATGCAAAGTTTTTTATTTACAGTTCCCATGGAATTAAGAGGTCAGAGGAAAAGGAAAAAACATGAACTCCTCTAAGGTCAGTCACATACGTCTTTATCTTTCTGTAGCCCTACTGGTGGGAGAGCAGCAAAAAGATTTTTTCCATGTAATCTAATTTGTCGCTCACTCATGCAATCTATACCAGCCTATTTTCTATGGGAAAGAGGATTAAAAATAGTCCTTCTTCCTCTCTGAAAGGAGTATGTTTACAACAAGTAAATACAATATACTTCAAGTCAATCCACAGAAAAGTGTTTCAGACAAAACAGCAACACAAAAAAAAAAACACAAAATACAGATTACATCTTTCCTGGCCAGTGCCTTAGTGTTTGAAAAGTTCACAAAACCCCTTTGAATGAGATTATATAACGTCCATCTTTCTGAAAGGGCTCAGGAGTTATTTTCTTTGTCTTTGGTGCTTAAGGCCTGAGGCTGCAGTCAACAGCTGAGGTTTCCCAAATAAAACCTGTGTGAAATTTAAACCGGAGCATGAATGACAACAGAGGCACACCTGTGGACAATCATCCCGCCTTCCATGCCATCCTTTTTTCTTCTTCTTCTCCTTTATACGATTGGCTTTCAATATCCAGTTATTACATAACATTCAGATCCAGTTAACCTTTCACAATAACTGGGCTAGTCAAAAGCATGCAGGTTACAACCCATGCTCCTGCTTTGAGCCCCGGCCCAGTTGAGGTTTGTGTTTGACATTGGTGGACTAACTGACCCAGAACTTCACCCTGCCATTATAAACACACAACAGTCTCCATGCCTTGAGCTTGTCCGACTCCAGATGAAGGAAATAGAAAGGCTGAGAGAGGAAGGGGCCTTGTATGGGGACTAAAAGTGGGGCAGTGGAATAGATGACCCAAATATGTTATTTGGCCAGCGGGCCTGCATGTAACTAACTCGTCTATTTAAGTAGGTTGTTGGGTTTGGAAAACGGCCACCAGTTAAAGAGTTCACAGGGTTTAGGATACGGATAACAAATTACAGTCTATCTAGTAAATACTGGAGTCGTTTCAAGAGTTCAGAAGATATTCAAGATTTAGCCTTGTATTGTTTTCTAAATTATTTTTATAGCACCTCTTTCTTTATGTTTTCAGCATTCTAATACTATACTATTTTATTGCTGTATTTCAACGTGACTTCGGGGGCGGGCGGGAATCTTTAGGCACCTCGCGTTCTGATTTCGGAAATCACGATCCAATTCTAAAATCATTCTTTATCTATATATTTTTTTCTTATTAATAATTCATTAGTTTAGTGACTTTGAACCTCAAATTTGTACATTTATTTTAATTACTTATAAATGAATTAATATTAAATCTAATTGTATGTTAAGTGTTAGGTGTGCAACAATACAAATGTCACAATTCGGTTTGATACACCATACTGATCTCGCGATACACTAATCTCACAATACTTTGAACAAAATTAATTAAAATAGTACGTTTTCCACAATTACCATTTATATGGTAAACAGTGAACAAAAAATACTGAACAATGAAATGCACAATTTGGTATTACATCAGGATTGGACTTGAATAGGCCTGCATTTAGGCTTCTCCTTAATGTACATGATGGTGACAAGAATATAAATATTAATGATTCAACTTAGCTACAAATATAGAATTATGTTAGACACATATTTACACTCTCTGACTACATACATTAAAAAAGTTTAAAATATTCTATATTTTTTTAAATAACATTGTTTTTATTCTTTTTTATAATAATTAATAAAAATGGAAGCTCAAATGTTTGACCTTCTGGGTTTCTTAATTTTGGGTGAAATATATACAATACATATTAACGCTATTCACAATACATATTGCATTTTAATATTGCAATATTGTGACATGATATTTTGTTACACCCCTAATTAAGAACTAAATATAGCCTGAAAACATCCAAGCAAATGTACAGTAATAAAAGGGAATATATAAATGCATTACAAGCCATAAACAAAAAGTGCTTTCAGTATCTGAACGTTTTTCCAGACAAGCACAGTGAGATTTTTCTCTTTTTCTCAGTTTTATAGCTGCGGCTAATCAGATTTTATGTCCTGTCATAATACATTAATTTTACATAATAAAAGCATTGAATGCATTTATCCATTTCCACAGAGTTCATGTGTTTTTGTCCCATGTGAACGGCAGGTCAGAAACTCTTCAACACCTGCCGATAAACAGACTCGCTGCGGTTATATTCCCTCTCAGGCTCAGGAGATGCTGCAGGCTGTTGGAGGGGAAACTGGATCTTCAAGCATAAATGAATTCATCAATCATACGACAGAACCACAGACAGGTGTGCTTACATAAGGAGTGGCCATTGTGAACAGCTCTTGGGTGTGTGAACCTTCATATGCACATTTAGAGACAGCGCGAGTTCCCGGAGGAAATCAAATCAGGATTCGGACAGATACTTTAATCACTAATATTGGGGTTTTCAAGGACTACAATCAGAGATCTTACTTATCAAACAATATCTTAAAGGGTAATTCCACCGGTGGAGACATGAATATGTATTGAAAGTGGGTGATATATGTAGTAGAATAGTAGCATAAATTTCTAATTTGGGTCCTCCTTGGCCGATAAAAGGCAGAAAATGACTTTTTAGTGCTTGTGGATTGTAGACAACAATCCCCATAGTGCATTGCAATGCTCAGCTCCGCAGGCCACTCCCACCTCTACACTACCACTGGAAAACATTTCACACAATTTCTAGTGAAGAGTTACTTTGCGAACTAATTATTGAATTACTCCTCGTTTTTGTTTCGAAATGGTGTGCACTTGCATAGTACCGGCATGTTCAGCCAGCACAAGGAAAATACACAGAGTAAGTTTTCATAGATTACCCAAAGATTTGGACTTGTGCAAAAAGTGGCTCCGGGCTATCAATAACCGGAAGTTCGGAGAGGACACAGGCATTGAAGCACTAAACATCTGACGGTGTGCAGTCTACATTTCAATCCAGAAGATTTCGAACCCAACCCCTTATGGTGTGTTCACACCGAACGCGAATAGAGCGTCAAATACGCGTCTAGTTAGACACTTGAACATTCGCACGAGTTAAAAAATTTTCAACTTGCACGGAAGACATTCTCGGCAAACGCGTCGCCCAATTTGCGTCATTCGCAACGCCCGGCGTAACGCCCCGTAAAATGACGATTTTTGCGTAATTGTAGGAGGAAGTGAAAAAGGTAAATAGCGGATTTCTCTCGTCTCAAGGGAAAATGAGAGGGTGTTGCACGACCATTCAATAGTACGACTGGGTTTCTAACAATGGAAAGCTTAATGCAAATGGGTGGAGTGTCCCTTTAATTACCTTTAAAATTCTAAAAAAGGTACAAAATGGTACAAAATGGTACAAATAAAGTGCAAAACAAACAATGACTGGTAACTTTAACCATTGAAAGTATACTATGACAAAGATATCGCTTTCCTTATTCAAACTTTTTTTTTCTCCCATGAATATATGATTGACCTGAAGAATGAAAGATGTATCATACACTTGGATATTATTTGTATGAACAATATCACACTTATAGCCATGCGAAATGGCTCTTGCTAGATCAGACGGGTTGCAGTGTTTTTGTGAATAGATTGTTTCAGCAATAAAATTAAACACTAATTTCACATATATTGTCTTTCAATCAATCCCTCCAGAAAAACGTGATTATGCAATCGCTGAATTCAATGCATAATCAGCCAAAGTCCGCATATTTATGAAGTGACGTAATTACGCGACGTGAACATCATCGAAAAGCTGCAAACCCCGCGAATAAGCCATGAAATTAGTTATAAGTATATTAGTATGTAAATTTGTTACAGTAAGAGATTGCACTGTGTGCATTGGAAGCACTTATTTTAACAGTAGATGTCTGTATAGCTACGTAGCTCTGTAAAACAGTAAGCACACTTTTTTTTCAAATTTTTTATTTATTTATTTTTTAACATTTTTACAGAGGCATATTCCTTTTGTAAAGCTACAGAACTTGTTTGACTCATCAATGTTTAGTAAGTTTGAGCCATGTGTTTATTAGGCTAAGGTCTGAAATAAAACAAGATGAGAACTTAAATATTCCAGCACTTTCTGAGATGTAGATGCGTGCTTATCATAGGAAGTAATAAGAAATGACTCTTTACATTAAGGTAGTAGCCTAGTGAGAACAAGGTGTTGGGGAATCACTTTTTTTTCTATTTTTCATCAAACCGCAGTTTTTGCAAGTTCCCGCAATTTCATTGCATAAAATTGCATAAATATCCCGCATATTCCATCGCATTTTTAAGAAAACGTGCCGCATAATCAAGGATTTTTGCCCGCAACAATCACAAAAAAACTCCACGTTTTTCTGGAAGGACTGTTCAATAATCCAAGCCCTTTCAAGTAGCTTTTCATAAATATGGCAAAACATCAAATTCAAGCACCTTGTACGAACCCTGTCAGATGAGATCAACGGTTTCACATTGTCTGAGTGCATCGAGATCAAACTTCTGCGTAAGTCTCCAGCTTCTCAGATGATTCTCCAGGAGAAAAAAACCCTCTTTAATCTCACATGAATTTCAATAATGTCTCAAATTATGCTCTAAAGTTATTGTTTTTATTCTCCGGAAGCATGTTAGGAGAGACATCAGTGTCACTGTTACAAAGTTCATCAACTATGAAACAAATTCAATATTTATCTGTAAAGCAGCTCTACAGAAGACAAGTGTCATTATCCAGCTCAATTCAATGTTGATTAAATTTAGTTCAATAATGTTGCAAAATTGGAGTCATTATTCAGCTCAATTGCAGTAAAATATCGTTCTAATTTGAAACTGTCAGTGCAATTAAATCAATAATAATATATGCTTAAACTGTAACTGTAAACTGCATTAAATAAAGTATAGCAGACAGGAATAGTCAACATTATCGGCAAATGCATCATATTATCATTAGATTAGTCAATGATTAAAACAACCACAAGTTGAGAGGATGTTTTTGAGATCATCTGGGCTCGATTTGGCTTTTCCAGTCTGTCTGAAATAGTCGTGACCGTCAGATGTTAAACCCCACGCACATGTGTCTCTTGATTACATCTATTTTAACTCGTTCTCTGTACATGCGGTGAGGTTTCTGTATGAATGAAACATCGCTCGCCCTCGATCGCCCCACACCTCTGCTGCTCCGCGTTTGTAATTATGTGAGTTGAGCTCTTTCCAAAAGAGCAAAGTTTCCTAAAATACACTTGAATCAGCAAACTTCCCGAACACAAGCAATTTAAAGATCAAGTGTGTGTGTTCTGATCCAAATGCAGTGTTTCACAGAGAGAGAGAGAGAGAGAGAGAGAGAGAGTGAGAGATAGAGAGTGATAAATAGAGAGTAAAAGATAGATGGTGAGTGAGAGTGAGAGATAAAGAGAGATAGCTGGTGAGAGCGAGCGCGAGAGAGAGAGAGAGAGAGAGAGAGAGAGAGAGAGAGAGAGAGAGAGAGAGAGAGAGAGAGAGAGAGAGAGAGAAAGAGAGAGAGACTAAAATCATTATGTACAAACATTAAATCATGTACGGACATGTTCTCTGCTGCAGATGGAGATGAAAGACTTGCTCTATTGTTAAACAGGATGCAATAGTATGATATCATAGATATTATTTTACTTTAAAGTGCCCCTATTTATATTATATTAAAGGCTCCTAATGTCGTTTTGTTTCTCCTACAACAGGTTCACATTCATCCAGATCAAAAACACATTAATGTGCTCATAATCTGCACTGCAGCCTCAGCTCTTTTCTCAGTGTCTGAAACGCTTCCATAAAGATTCAGTCTCTCTAAGCCCCGCCTCTCTGAGAGCTGCTCTGCTCTGATTGGTCAGAAAGCTCATTATCATATCTGAATCTCAGCTCTTGACACACAGTGATACGAACAGTAACGATGGCGTGTGTTTTACCGTATCAATCTCAGAAAACAGCGTCTTCTCGACACGAACAACACGAACCAAACTCTTCAGTCTCAGATACACTACAGTGTTTGAGGGCGGAGCTAAGAGACGCTGCTCAGCCAATCAACACCACAGGCCGGCATTATGCTAATGAGGTACAAACCTACATAAGAAGAGAGACTGAATTACTGACGACTCGTTTCAGTTCAGAATCGATTCTTTCTTGTGGGAGAGAAAAACTGTTTCGTCAGCAATAAAGTAGACACTTTCAAATTATTATTAATATAATCAAATACATTTTTAATTATTATAAAATAATGAAGTAGTAATTGATAAACAATGTCTTTAGTTTAGTACAACAGTAGACTAATTTTTCATAGCTTAAGTTTTGATTTTTTTAACTTAACGGATGTCGATACCTACAAACTTCTGAAAAATTAATTTGCCAAGCCATGAAACCGCCTCCTATAAAACTATATACAATTTTAGAAATAAAAATGGTACAAATAAATTAATGTTCATATTTTATTAGATTAAATTATTTAACCTTCATACAAACAAGAAATGTGAAATAACCATAAAAAAAAACAAGAATCTCAACTTTATTAATATCTTTAACTCTAAACAATAACATAGGCTGATTATATAATTCTCATAGATTGAAACAAAAGTGCTTCGGCCAGGATAAAGAAGATTTAAAGTGCTCTGAGTTGCTGCCGAAAACAGAAAAAAGGAGATAGAAATCAGCCAATCAGGAGACAGGATTCTCCTCTGTGCGATGATAGCTCAAGGTACGGGATGTTCGCAGGAAAGATAGCGACACACACACTTCCTGATCTTTCAGTCAGTATGAAGCATTAGCTCAAATGCACATGTATATTTTCAGTACATGAATTATTGTGCAACTTTACTCATTTGCTCTTATAATGCAGGAAATTCCCGCAAACATACAAGACTTTCGCTCGTTTCAGGACTACTAAATTGTCACTTTCCTTAATATCGCGCGCTGTGAGCTGATCAGCGAACAGAATATGAAGAATACGAAACGCCTCAGGAGTCAGCTGTCAAAAACACACACAAACAGCACAAAAACACACAAAACAATGGACAAAACCACAGAAAATCAACATTATTTTTTGTCGACATCGCACAACCCTAGTTGGCATTGTGACAACACTACTTCAAACTCGTTTAAACCGCCAGCAGTGCAACTCATATGAAGGTTCTGCACTATTTCCCACAGATTAACCTTTGACCCGCAACCCCCGTCACCATGGGAACAGCACAGAGGTCACAGAGGTCGGCCCCTCACACCCAAACACTGCTAACGGTCAAATGTGTTAATGAATATGTGTGCGTAAGTCGAGTGAATCTGACATAGTGCAGGTGCATCTCTAGTACTGAGCGTCTCAATCAGACTCTGAATATATATATATATATACACACACACACATACATGTATATCTTTGTGTGTGTTAGCCATTCACAATGTCAGAGATGGTTAACTCTAGAGACCCGCTTTTTTAATCATTTATTAAGATGGATTGTATTTATTTATTTACCATACTACATATGATATGATCTATACATTATTTTATTAATGCTTTTGCAACATTGTGATACACAGTCATGCTAATAAAGCTCATTTGATACCAAAAATGTAAAATCTGCCGATTTCATCCAGGAAGTAGTTCTGACTGGATATGCTGTGACGGTTCTAGCTAATATTAACAGCCTTACATTAGTAGACGATAGAATAATGTGCACAATAAGAGCATGAATGTTTATTCAGAAAATGAATAGAGTGAATTTTGCTGTGATGCTGGTGCTTATAATCTGTGGTTTAATGCGTCTGGTTTTAATGCTGAACACGAACCACTTCAGGCTTTCAGTTGATCTTCTGGTCTGAGGTCAGTGTTTGCTGGTCACTGATGTTTACTGTGTGCCGCCACACACACACACATGGACAGAGTGTATTTTTACTACTGTTTGACCTGGATTCTGAAAACCTGCCACCTGTTCCTGTGCTAACACGCTAACACACAAACACACACACACAGTCCTGTTCACAAAAATAACAAACAAAAAAAAACGTCAAATAATTCTTCTCAAATGATATCTCAGCATCACAGACACAAAGCAATGTGAACTGACTGAATATCACAAGACTAATATGTGCTTGTGCAATTATATAGCTTGTGGTTTGCAAAAATTATGAACGCATAGCATGACAATGTGTTCTATAAAAACATGCAACTTTCAAAACTCAAAACCACAGATCAGAAAAAAAAAGAAGAGCATTTACTGAAACAAAATTGCAAAAATGAAAAATGTCTCGTCCGGAATTCTGACATCACAACCTTGAGTGTATAATATCAAAAATAAAAAACTTATTTGTAAATCTAATGCTGGTTCTAAATCTACATCTCTTTAAAAAAAAAAAAGAAGAAGCCAAAAATGTGTAAAAATGTACAAAGAAATGAAACGTCAGAGTAAGAAAGTCACAGGACAGATTTAACAAACTCTGTCAATGAGGGTTTTTGTTTCAGACGGCTATGAGACAGAATCCATACGGCCAAAACAAGCAGCAGCGTTTATCTGCCCCCCCCTCCACACACACACACACACACACACACACACACACACACACACACACACACTGTCTTTCTGCTCATTAGAAATATTCACACATCTGGAGCTGATTTCCTGCAGGCGCTGAGGAACTCATCCAGTCTGAACACACAACAACTGCACTTTCCTTTAGAGCACTGGGACATATTATTATTATTATTAAAATTAACACATTACAATATTGTGTTTAGGGATGCACCAAAATTTAAATTCTGGATGCACTTGGCCGAAAACTTTTTCTTAAAAGTCTAATAACAATACAATTAACAATTACTTTAAAATAAAAAAAATATGATTATTTTTTAATTAAATGCAATAATTTGACTGAATCTGAATTTTAAAAAAAACGACAAGCCAAGAAAATAACACTTTTTTTATAGTAACAACAATTGGACAGAAAATATAGCCCTATATTAAAATAATATTAAATATTATTATATCAATATCACACGAGGGGCGGGGCGGAAAATGTTCTGCCTTTTTTCTCTTTCGGCCAAAAAACGAAAATGCAATTGCAGTCTCAAAAACACGGTGTGAAATCGCTGGTGTTTCTGACGTCACAAACGACCTTGTAACCAATCAGATCAACGTGTGCTCGTCAACCAGTGGATCTCTGAGTGAGGGAGTGGAGGCGGGGCTCATTTGCATATTCATAGAACCACGCATATCAAATGAGGCAAGGGTGTCGAATTACATATTTTAAGACATTTCAAGGAAAAAAGTTTAAATATGTGATTTTGGTGATGAAAGATGAGTTTTAAGGGATACAATTATTGACTACAGGGGCACTTTAAAAGGTTAATATTATGAAAAATGCTGTATGTCGAATTTAAATGTTTGTGTGATAATATTAATGTTCATTTAATAATAAAGACTGGAATTGAATTGTGAACTGTGTCCATGCCCTAGAAACACAACATCAGCCTATCACTGACTCAGTGCAGTCGCTGCTGTGATCTGAGAAACGATAATCACATCGTGATCACAGACACACAGCGATGATGATGATGATGAATACTTTATTCATCACTTTCAGGAAATGCAAGCATCCAGTAGCTCACACAACTAACACTTACAAACAGTACAATCAGTAATATCGCACAAAAAAACTATTCTAACAATAAATAAATCAGCTACAACAACCAAATTAGAATCTATTGAGGAACATGCATGTTTAAAAGACACATAGTCCTAAGACGAACTAGTTTACTCAAGTTAAATACACAGATTTAAAAAACGCAGTGGAAACGAGTAGCCGTGTTCACCTGTGAAGAGTTTGGTGATGTGCTTGTTCTGCCGGCGCGCGGAGCAGATTAGCAGGAGCCACGGAGGGAAGAGCTCGTGGTGAGCGGCCAGGAGATCAGCGATGTTCTCCGATGTTTTCTGCTCGCGGTCTCGGGTCAAACAGCCCTCGTCCACCGAGTCCACCAGCACCAGCAGAGCCTGAGGAGGGGCCTTGCAGCTCAGCAGCGGCAGCAACACACACCTGACACACACACACAGGTGAACATGCAATCATCTGAGATGTCATCAAAGATTCTCTGCAACATTTCATGTTTTTAAGTGCCATTTTTAAAAACAAAACATGCACATTTACAAAGGAGTTTAAAAGTCTCAGCAAGTCATTTGTCAGAGTGAGTCGAACGGTTTAGTAAAGGACACTATGAAAAACTAAATTCTATGTTTTCAGTTTAAATCGATCTGGATTCCCTTTTAATATTTCAATAAAAATTGAATAAAGAAAAAGTATAGATGTACTTGTTCTTTATTACATTTGTATTGAACCATTAAAACGGAATCCAGACCTGAAAACATAGAATTTAGTTTTTGAATCAATTTAATTCATAAAACTTTAATAAATTAAGCATTTTACATTTCAATTTAACAATAATAGGACCCTATGAAATGTTTTATTAATTCAGAAAGTCTGCTTTAATGTTTCAGAATTATGTTTTTAATGATTTAAAACAAATTTATCATCGAAAACAAAACTAACAATTTACATAATCTTTTAAAATGCTGTTCAATTTAACAATACATTTTTTTGAGCTGCACTACAAAAGTTTACAGTTTAAATTAAAACATGGATGATAAAATTGTGTGAAGTTAATAAAAAAAAAAAAGTTAAATTACTTTATTCCTTCTGCTTTACTACAGTAATATGTCATTTCTGTCATCATTTCTTCAAGGTAAACCGAACTCTTATTTTGGCGGGTTGCAGTGAGATGTTTGATTTTGTGTGTGTATCTGCCGATAGTTTCCTCAGATGAAATGCTGAAGATGAAGTTGTGCTCATAAATACAGACGAGAACTGCACTGCTCATTAACACAGAGAGTTTTTGCACTTTAATTCACAGACATATGATTAACGTTTGATTTATTCAAAATCTGCCCAATTCCATGACATTCAATCCATCATTTTGATTGTATTCTGCGCTTCCGTCTGTGTTTTCTGCCTTGCTGAAATCATAAGCCACTAGATAAGCAGTGTGTGTGTGAGTGCATAACATCGTTCTCTGAATAATCAAACAGGAGTGTGTTTCCCAAAAGCAACTTCTGTCGTTACCCAAGATCAATGGAACTTGCGACCAAAGTTGCTTATGGGAAACACCAAAGCAAGCACGATTACACAGCGTCTCTTTATAACAAGCGCACTCTCACAGCTGTTTGTCCAAAGCACACAATAAGCATTTTAGATGGATTTAAATACATTGGATTTAATCATGAACGGGATGATTTGTGCAGTTTGAGGTGAAGCACAGACCGTTTCAAAATATAATTTACTCTCTTACATCAGCGTTCAGTCTGTCCACTCAATTCCAGTCCATTTCTGTCGTTATATCACACACAGTCCAGTTAAATGGACTCGAGTTGTTTGCTTTAAATGCGTGTCTGATCTCATCTGTCTCTAAACCAGCATTAAAATCAGTCCCCATAATCATCATCACAGCTTCATTATTCCAATATCTGACCGAACGTTTGAGACGAGACGAGTCTGAGTAATGCGGCTGATCTCAGCCCACGTCACACACACTAACAGAGTGGGTTTGTGCATGATTGTTCACGAAGTCACAAACCAAGCACTGACATCAGCACCTGTTCAGAGGAAGAGTGTGTGTGTCGCTGTGTAAATGTTGTCTGAAGCATCGAGTTAAACTGCTGAATCATCTCTCAGAGACCGAGATCCGCACGATCATCCTGCATCAGCTCAAGCCCTCCACACACACACACACACACACACACACGCTCAGTGGTGGATCAGATAGGTCAGTTTGGACCAAATGCTGATCTGGAACCTAAGTCGGCTGGTTTACTCCAGGACTGTGTGTGTGTGTGAGGGAGAGAGTGTTTGAGAGTGTGTGTGTGTGTGTATGTGTGAGAGAGAGAGAGTGTGAGTGAGTGTGTGTGTGTGTGTGTGTAAGCGAGTGTGTGCGTGTGTGAGAGAGAGAGAGTGTGAGTGAGTGTGTGTGTGTGTGTGTGTGTGTGTGTGTGTGTGTGTGTGTGTGTGTGTGTGTGTGTGTAAGCGAGTGTGTGCGTGTGTGAGAGAGAGAGAGAGTGTGAGTGAGTGTGTGTGTGTGTGTGTGTAAGCGAGTGTGTGCGTGTGTGTTGCAGTGTGTGAGTGTGCGTGTCTGTGTGAGAGAGAGAGAGTGTGAGTGTGTGTGTGTGTGTGTGTGTGTATGTGTGTGTGTGTGTAAGCGAGTGTGTGCGTGTGTGAGAGAGAGAGAGCGTGAGTGAGTGTGTGTGTGCGTGTGTTGCAGCGTGTGAGTGTGCGTGTCTGTGTGTGAGAGAGAGAGAGAGAGAGAGAGAGAGTGAGAGTGAGTGTGTGTGTGTGTGTGTGAGTGTGTGTTGCAGCGTATGTGAGTGTGTGTGTTGCAGCATTTCACAAATGCATTTTACTAAAAAAACAACAGAATAAAGCTGATGAAACGGCTTGTGACTGCACAACAACACACACACTCTATATAACTTTTGTTGCAATTGTGTGCTAAAGCGCTTAAGTCATGAAAGCAATGCCACAGTGCAAAAATGGTCATATTCTAAAAACAGGTTACAGGCGCCGTTACAGTCTATAACCAATATAACCAGATCCTCATCCAGGCTGAAACTGGCTTAACATCAAACCGCTGGGTCTCTAAACGACCCAAACCCAACATCAAACTAAACAGGAACGTGTGTGCAACACTTCTATCGTTTGTTTTTTCAGTAATTACACCATCATTATAATAGAGACCCATCAGTCTCCATAGCATTGTTACCAACACAATCTCTACATTGCATACACTACCATTCAAACATTTGGAGTCATAAATTAATACTTTTATTCAGCAGGGATGCATTAAATTGACCAAAAGTAACATTTAAAGACGTTTATAATTTCAAAAGTTTCTATTTCAAATAAATGCTCTTCTTTTGAACTTTCTATTCATCAAAGAATCCTGACAAATAAAATGTATCACAGTTTTCAACATTGATAATAATCATAAATGTGTCTTGAGCATCAGATCCTCATATTATCCTGATTTCTGAAGGATCATGTGACACTGAAGACTGGAGTAATGATGCTGAAACTCAGCTTTGATCACAGGAATAAATTACACTTTACTAGATATTCACATAGAAAACTGTTCTTTTAAATTATAGAAATATTTCACCATTTTTACTGTATTTTTGATCAAATAAATGCAGCCTCGGTGAGCAGAAGAAACTCGTTCAAACTGAACTGATACTGAATACATCAAACGCTGGTCATGAATCAGACTCAACTTGAGCTGTTAAAGACAAACACAGAAGCTCCTTCGTATATATATCTGTAGAGTTCACAGAGTTCAGGTGAGACCTTCACTCGGTCACATCAACACACGTCACACACTCTCTCTCTCACACACGCGCGCGCACACGCACGCACGCACACGTGCACACACTCACACGTGCACACACTCACACGCGCACACACTCACACGCGCACACACACTCTCACACACACACACACATATTCTCACACGCGCACACACACACACTCACACACACTAACACACACACACATATACTCTCACACACACACATACTCTCACACACACACTAACACTCTCTCACACACTCACTCACACACTCACTCACACACTCACTCACACACTCACTCACACACTCACTCACACACTCACTCACACACTCACTCACACACACACTCACACACACACTCACACACTCACTCACACACTCACTCACACACTCACTCACACACTCACACACACTCACTCACACACTCACTCACACACTCACTCACACACTCACTCACACACTCACACACTCACTCACACACTCACTCACTCACTCACACACTCACTCACACACTCACTCACACACTCACTCACACACTCACTCACACACTCACTCACACACTCACACACTCACTCACACACTCACTCACTCACACACTCTCTCTCACACACACACACACACACACACACACACACACACACACAGTGTCCCTGAAAATCTTAAAATACTGTTTATTTCAATCGTATCTTTGTTCAGTTGTATCTATTTGTTGCAATTGCTAACTTTTTGTGTGTTTACTTGTCTTTAATAATGCTTAAAATGTATATTAGTTGGGCTAGTTGTTCTTCTATGGTGTTTTAAACCACAGGCAAACGCTCCTTGTGTAAGTGTTCTTTAGCTGTTGGTTTTTGTTCATGATATTCAGCTACAATTAAATGTTTAGCAATAAGACTAAATGTGAATGATATCTAAGCTTTTTTTGTTTTTACCTTATTGGAATTGATATCATTAAGATTCAAACGATACCCAACCCTACTACATTATACTTCAAAAGTCGTAACTGTTATTTTCCTTTATATCTCTGTGTATCTGTATTGTATAAAGCACTATATAAACAAACGTGATCTGACAGATTAAGTCGTCACCTTTATTTATATAGAGAGAGAGATTTTTACAATACAGCAGCTTTACAGAGATAACAGGAAAATAATGCAACAAAGTTTGTTTCCAGAAGAAAATAGCGTCACAGTCCAGCTTAAGGAAGTTCAGTGATGCTTCATTTTTGTTGTAAAAAAGTTATTAATTTAGTTTATTTACATATACAGCCGCTCTGGAGAAAACCGTGATGTCATCCTCCATCTCAGATCAGTTCTCATATAATGCTGTTAATGCAGGAGATCAATGATATTGTTGAATATTAAATTAAATGTCCCCAACTAAGCAAGATAAAAGCCAATGGCGAACGTGTTCCTCACCTCTTGAACGTCTCGGCTGGGTTCCTCTCACATTCTCCCGGTTGCAGTGCGCTCTGGACCGCCGGTTCCCTCACTTTCTCCTCGTAATCCGGGACGAGTCCGGACCGGCGTATCTGCGCCACCAGTCCACGAACGAAGCCGCTCACACACAGCGTGTCCGCGTCCTCGGGCCGGCAGAAGTGGAAGCCCAGACAGAGCTGGTGAAGCCCGCGGTGAACAGAACCGGGCCACAGTAACTCCGTACACAGAGCAGTCTTCCCGCTCCCGGGTCCGCCGACCAGCAGAACCCCCCAAGACCCGCTCTTCCCCGGCCCGCTGACGGGCTCCAGCGGTTCTGAGGATCCCGGGGCGCTGAGGTTGTGGGTTTTCTCCTGAAGACAGTGCTGGATCTTGTGGAAGACCCACTCGCGGCAGTAGAAGCGCTTGCCCTGCAACAGGCTGGTCTGGGCCATGATCCGAGTCCGGCGGGTCGAGATGGACTGAATGTTCAGATTGTTCTGGGCATGTTCTCAAACCCTGCGAGGGCGTCTGCATAGACACCCGTCCGTCATCATGATGATGCGTTTGAGTGACCGTTCCTCCCCGGGACGAATGCAGAACTGGACCGTGAAGATGACGGTGTTGAGTGTTGCGGGCGGTTCAGACCCTATAGAGTTAAGTCTCCATCAAATCAGTCCATGACAGCTCATCATAGCGCTGATGAAACACCCTGAAACAAACACAGTCGCAATGTAATTGGTTTACTTTCTCAGCACGTTTTTAGTGAACAATCATCCCAAACGTGGTGCTAGCAACTCCATGCGTTTCGTACCCAAGAGAATGCATGAACTTATTGAAAGCAATGTAAGTCACTTTGGATAAAGCATCGGCCAAATGTATTAATGTATATAAACAATTAAAGTCCCCCTGTAGTCAATCATTATATCCCTTAAAACTCATCTTTTATCACCAAAATTACATATTTAAATGCTTTTTTCTTCATGCCTTAAAATATCTTGACTGTAACTCGACACCCTTGCCTCATTTAGTATGCGTGGCTCTATGAATATGCAAATGAGCCTCGCCTCTACTCACTCACTCAGAGATCCACTGGTTGACGAGCACACGTTGATCTGATTGGTTACAGGTTTGTGACGTCAGAAACACCAGCGATTTCAAAGCGTGTTTTTGAGACTGTCTTTGGTTCACTGCAGCTTTAAGCAGAAAATACTCAGCAATGCTGTCGACTTATGAACTTAAAAACGCCACATAGACACATAAACAACATTAAAAGCTGGATTTTCTCCACAGGGGGAGTTTAGTGAAAAAATGTAATAACTTTCTCCAGTCCACAATCATACTTCACTTTTTATCAACCAATATATCATGGATAAAATCCATGCAAGCTTTTCCAGCAACCGCTGAGCCATGATGACTTTATACCGATGATTTAGCACACACTTTTATCCAAAGCGACACAAAAGAGTGAACAGAGCAACAAAATATTCGTATTATACAATATCAGGTTTATTAGGCAACTAGATTAGGAAGAAATCTAAGTAAAGGTTTATGGCAAAAACACCAATGCAAAGACTCAGAGAAGCATCATAGGATCCTTCCCAACTAGACAGCATCACATTCACAAGCCTCAAGCTTTCTGGCCAACATTCAAAAGAGCAACGAACCACTGAAACATATGCAAATATTGAGCCAACTCAAACACAAACACTCAGTGAGGGATCAAACTCGTGAATCAGCAGAATCTTTAGGAATATAGCTAGTACATTTGATGTC
>CM060629.1:33617237-33622237 GCA_030578275.1 Meda fulgida | reverse complement strand
CTTAGAAGAACTCGATATTGCAACAGAAACTTTTAACTCTCTCTTTTCCAGCACTTTAGACGCAGTTGCTCCGTTGCGCTTAAAGAAGATTAAAGAAAATAGTCCAACGCCGTGGTACAACGAGCACACTCAGGCCCTTAAGAGAGCAGCCAGAAAAATGGAGCGCAACTGGAAGAAAACAAAACTAGAGGTATTTCGGATTTCATGGAAAGAGAGCTCGATTGCTTACAGAGAGGCTTTAAAAGCTGCTAGATCTGCTTATTTTTCAACCCTATTAGAAGAAAATAAACATAATCCTAGGTATTTATTTGAAACAGTGGCTAAACTAACGAAAAAGAAAGCTTTAAGCACAGAAGTTTCCAAGCAACACAGCAGTAATGACTTTATGAACTTCTTCACTTATAAGATTGATAATATCAGGGACAAAATTATAACTATGCAACCGTCTACTACAGTATCGCATCAGGGAGTGCATTGTAGTCTCCCTGAGGAAAAATTTTTTTCATTTGTTGCTATAGGAGAGGAAGATTTCTGCAAACTCGTTAATTCATCTAAATCGACAACTTGTATGTTAGATCCTATACCGACTAAGCTACTGAAAGAGATGCTTCCAGAGATCATAGATCCTCTTCTTAATATCATTAATTCGTCTTTGTCTCTAGGATATGTACCAAAAACCTTTAAGCTGGCTATGATAAAACCGCTTGTTAAAAAACCGCAACTTGATCCTTCAGAATTAGTCAATTACAGGCCGATCTCAAATCTGCCTTTTCTGTCAAAGATATTAGAAAAAGCAGTATCCTCACAACTGTGTTCCTTTCTTGAAAGAAATGATATCTGTGAGGATTTTCAGTCAGGATTTAGACCGCACCATAGTACTGAGACAGCTCTCATTAGAGTTACAAATGATTTACTTTTATCATCCGATCGTGGTTGTATCTCTCTATTAGTGTTACTTGATCTTAGTGCTGCATTTGACACAATTGACCACAACATTCTTTTAAATAGACTGGAAAACTATGTTGGCATTAGTGGAATTGCACTAGCATGGTTTAAATCATACTTATCTGACCGTTATCAGTTTGTAGCAGTAAATGAAGAGATGTCTTATCGATCACAAGTTCAGTATGGCGTACCACAAGGCTCAGTACTAGGACCGCTGCTGTTCACTCTGTACATGCTACCATTAGGACATATCATTAGGAAACATGGAATTAGCTTTCATTGTTATGCCGATGATACTCAGCTGTATATTTCTTCAAAACCTAACGAAACTTACCAATTCACAAAATTAACGGAATGCATAGCTGATATAAAAAATTGGATGACTAGTAATTTCCTACTACTAAACTCTGAAAAAACAGAGATTCTAATTATTGGACAAAAAACTTCCACACGTAATAACCTAGAATACTGTCTAACCCTTGATGGCTGCTCTGTTAAGTCTTCGTCGTCGGTTAGGAACCTGGGTGTGCTCTTTGATAGCAATCTTTCATTTGAAAGTCATGTGTCTAGTATCTGTAAAACCGCATTTTTCCATCTTAAAAATATATCTAAATTACGACATATGCTCTCATTAACAAATGCGGAACAATTAGTTCATGCTTTCATGACAACAAGACTAGATTATTGTAATGCTCTACTGGGTGGTTGCCCTGCACGCTTAATAAATAAACTACAGCTGGTCCAAAACGCAGCCGCTCGAGTTCTTACTAGAACCAGGAAATATGACCATATTAGCCCGGTTCTGTCAACACTGCATTGGCTGCCTATTAAACATCGTATAAATTTTAAAATATTGTTGATTACTTACAAAGCACTAAATGGTTTAGCTCCGCAGTACTTGAGCGAGCTCTTAACGCATTATAGTCCTTCACGTCTATTGCGATCTCAAAATTCGGGCCAGTTGATAATACCTAGAATATCAAAATCGACTGCGGGCGGTAGATCCTTTTCCTATTTAGCACCAAAACTTTGGAACAGTCTTCCTACCATTGTCCGGGAAGCAGACACACTCTGTCAGTTCAAAGCTAGACTAAAAACACATCTCTTTGACCTAGCATACACATAATATATTATAGACTTCTATAACTCAATGTTAGGCTGCATAGATTAGGTCAGCCGGAACTGGGAACACTTCCCTTAAATCCTGATGTTCTCGTTACATCATCATAAGAAGAATGGCATCTACGCTAATTTTAGTGTCTTTGTTTATCCTGAGGTTTTCCCGCAGCCGACCGGATCCAGGCCGTATCCAGGCCGTATCCAGATCTGACTAGGAGCTTTGCCTGGACCCGATGACAACGCAGTGCTGAAGTGCCAACTAGCCTCTCCCTATGGAGGATCCCTTTCCCACTCTACAGATAAAATGTTGTGATTCCGGTTCACGTACCCAACCCGAAGTGATAAAATAAAACAAAATTCTGTATCAAATTACAGTTACTGTAAATCCGGCCTCTAGTTCATAAACGCCAGAGGAGAACTGGCCCCCGACTGAGCCTGGGTTCTCCCAAGGTTTTTTTTTCTCCATTAGGTCACCTGATGGAGTTTTAGGACACCAGTAGGTCACCTGATGGAGTTTTAGGACACCAGTAGGTCACCTGATGGAGTTTTAGGACACCAGTAGGTCACCTGATGGAGTTTTAGGACACCAGTAGGTCACTTGATGGAGTTTTAGGACACCCGTAGGTCACCTGATGGAGTTTTAGGACACCAGTGGGTCACTTGATGGAGTTTTTCGGTTCCTTGCCACTGTTGCCTTTGGCTTGTTCAGTTGGGGATATTCATAATAATTAGCCAAGCATTATTACCATTGATCAGCCCTACCGAACGTGGATATTTTTCACTAAGAAACAAACATTATGTTATTTGATTGATATTGTGAAGCTGCTTTGATGCAATTTATATTGTGAAAAGCGCTATATAAATACACTTGACTTGACTTGACACACACACACACACACACACACACACACACACACACACACACACACACACACACACACACACACACACACAATACAGAGAGACACAAACACCTGGAGAGATGAAAGAGACAGAGAACTGATTGTTTTCTTCAGTTTGAAGATCATCCTCTCCTCCTCATGTCACTGAAGATGTGTGTTGGTGTTTTCCTCTATGTTTCTCACTTTAAGAGGCTTCAGCATCTCATGACAACATCAATTCAAATTAATGCAAAGAGTATTACAACTTAAAGGCCTGAGTGTTTAGACAGAGTGTGTGTGTGTGTGTGTGTGTGTGTGTGTGTGTGTGTGTGTGTGTGTGTGTGTGTGTGTGTGAGTGTGCTCTTGTTTTTGTGATTTGTGAGGACACAAATGACATGGGTATTACACTGGTATTACAACTTGAAGGTGATTTATGAGGACATTTCCTGAGTCCTCATATTTCAAATGGCTTTAAAAACATACTAAGCAGTGTTTTATTAAAAATGTAAAAATACAGAATGTCTCCTGTGATGGGTAGGTTTAGGGATAGGGTGTCACAGTGTCTGGTTTGTGTTCCCTGGGTTGTCACTAGAGGTCCTCGTTCTCACGGTGTCTTTCACGTTTGACTTCAATTCCCAGCATTCTGTCTGTCACTGTCACACATCAGTTCATTGCACTCAGCTGTTTCCCATCACCTTGTTTGTTCAGTGTGTATATATACCCTGTCTGTTTTAGTGTTTATCACGGAGTCGTTGTTATTCGTCACTACACTTCTGGTCTGTGTTCTAGTCTGTTTCTTGTTTTGTTTCTTGTGTTTGGATTGCTAAGATGGATTTTGAACCCTGCCTGGATGACTATGAATTGGATTGCCCTAATAATAAACATGCTGCATCTGGATCTTCCCGTTTTCCCGTGTGTTTCCGTGACATAGGGACAGTGTAAGGGGATAGAATATACAGTTTGTCCAGTATAAAAACCATTAAGCCTATGGAATGTCCTCTCAAATCACAAAAACACAGCTGTGTGTGTGTGTGTGTGTGTGTGTGTGTGTGTGTGTGTGTGTGTGTATGTGTGTGTGTATGTGTGTGTGTGTGTGTGTGAGTATATGTGTGTGTCTGTGTGTGTGTGTGTGTGTGTGTGTGTGTGTGTGTGTGTGTGTGTGTGTGTGTGTGAGAGAGAGAGAGAGTGTCCATTACAGCTGCTATGATCGTATTATCCTGACGGTTAATGGAATAACAGCAGTGATTTGATGTGTTTCTCTGCAAGCTTTTGAAAGGCACTTCATGCTGATGTATTTAAGAGAGACGGTGCACTGGGATCTGGCACTGGGATCTGGCACTGGGATCTGGCATTGGGATCGGTCAATGGGATCGGTCACTGGAATCTGGCACAGGGATCGGTCACTGGGATCTGGCACTGGGATCGGTCATGGGGATCTGGCACTGGGATCGGTCTCTGGGATCTGGCACTGGGATCTGGCACTGGGATCTGGGACCGGTCACTGGGATCGGTCACTGGGATCGGTCACTGGGATCTGGCACTGGGATCTGGCACTGGGATCGGTCACTGGGATCGGTCACTGGGATCTGGCACTGGGATCGGTCACTGGGATCGGTCACTAGGATCTGGCACTGGGATCGGTCACTGGGATCTGGCACTGGGATCAGGCACTGGGATCTGGCACTGGGATCGGTCACTGGGATCTGGTACTGGGATCTGGCACTGGGATAGGTCACTGGGATCTGGGACTGGGATCTGGCACTGGGATCGGTCACTGGGATCTGGCACTGGGATCGGTTACTGGGATCGGTTACTGGGATCGGTCACTGGGATCGGTCACTGGGATCTGGCACTGGGATCTGGCACTGGGATCGGTCAATGGGATCGGTCACTGGGATCTGGCCCTGGGATCGGGCACTGGGATCTGGCACTGGGATCGGTCACTGGGATCTGGCACTGGGATCGGTCACTGGGATCTGGCACTGGGATCGGTCACTGGGATCTGGCACTGGGATCTGGTACTGGGATTGGTCACTGGGATCTGGCACTGGGATC
>CM060629.1:33607237-33614737 GCA_030578275.1 Meda fulgida | reverse complement strand
GAGCAGCTCTTAGAGATAGAGAGAGAGAGAGAGAGAGATGTGCTGATATATTCTGCCATATGTGTGTGTGCGCGTGCGTGCGTACGTGTGTGTGTGTGTGTGTGTGTGTGTTCGACTGAATCTGAATCCGCACATCTGCTGCGTCACTCTTTAATGCTGCAGGACTGAGTATCTCTAATAGCAGTAATACAAACTCAGTCAGCACAAAAACTCACTCAAACTCTCATTCCAGACAGGCGCACACTAGCTTATAGATAACAGTAATATTCATACTAAAAGCCCCAAAACTTTAAATACAGGGCCATATTTGAGGGATCAGCCATTTGTGTGTCCGAAACCATTGTGGATGTGATCTAAGTATTGAGAAATGTGTCCTAGCGACTCTAAAACACTGTAATAAAGACTGAAATGGTATTTTCTTGTAAAACATACTCCAATAATCTTTATTTACAACTCCGAAATATATATTTTTTATAGTGCATTATGGGGCAGCAGTTTGGTCCACAAGGCACAGAGTAAATAATGCAATAAACACAGAAAATATAACAGAATAAAGATGAAATCAATGATCTGTCATGTTAAAGGAATAGTACACTCGTATAGTACAGTTGTTGGACCCCATTGACTTCTATAGTAGGAATAAAAATACTATGGAGCTCAATGGGGTCCAACTGTTTAGTTACCGACATTCTTCTTTTGTGTTCAACAGAAGAAAGAAATGCATGCAGGTTTGATCAACATGAGGGTGAGTAAATGATGACTACATATTTACAAAATAACATTTACTGTAAATGAAATGACAATTACAGTATTTTACAGTAAATGTAGGCTACATCTATAGACCTAATATAAATATTTTTTTTGTGAATATATGGTACGGTAGCATTTTTAAAACAAGCAACAGTGAACGTGTGATTCTAACAGGACTGGGGGTTTGATGAATGACATGTTTTCTTTTGGTCACGGTCATGGAAGAAGTCTGGGGTTTATCGGGTGATCTGATCCGACAGTGTGAAAGTGTTCCAGTCAAAGCGGGTAAAAGAAGAGCATGGACACATTCATGATATTATCTGATTATGATTATGATATTACTGATCATGATATTATCAGCGTTTAGGGAAAGAAATCTACGCTCCCTCTCCTCAACCACACATTCCTCTCAGAAGATTTTCAGTCACTCTTAAAAACACTGGGTTAAAAACAACCCGAGGTCTGGGTAAATATAGGACAAAACACATGTTGGGTTGTTCATTTAACCCAGCACAATGGGTCGATTTAAACCAGTAGTTGATTTATTTTTACTAGCTTTTTTTAACTTCATACATGATTACTTGTTAAATTAAATTACAAAAAATTACATTTTTTAACTTAGCTTAAATCCTTGAAATTTTTTTTTTTTTTTAAATACTCGATCCAACCACTGGCATATTCAATCATATTTGATATCATTTTTAATACATATTGCCAACATTTAAGCTTGTATTTAACTTAAATTCTCTAAACTTTTTTAAATAAATAAAAATACTCCACACAACCACTGGTGTGCATGACCATTTGATTATTCATATTTTATATAATTGTAAATACATATTGCATACTTTTAAGCTCTTTTAACAAATATTAGGGGTAAAAATGAAACATTCATAAGTAATTCAGGTGTAATGGACCAGTCTCTGTTGTCCCGTTAACACCGTGATAAATAACTAACAATAACTCAAGCCCTGGGTTGTTACGTCTACACAAATACTGATAAATAACCCTAATAAAAGGACCCAAAAGGCTCAACCCAGGATTTGGGTAGAAAAAATAACCCATGATTTTTCAGAATGTATGGTAAGTTTTCATCCATATTTAGTACATCGTTGCACAAGACTCATTGAAGGAAAGAGGAAAAACAAGAACAGAACACAGAAAACATCAAAGGAAGGTAAAAGAATGCATGAAATCTCTCAAGATCTGATTCACACGTAATCTGCAGACTTTTTTTTGTGATTTATGTGCTAAACTTTTGGAAAAATCTGCGTTTTTATACACCATGGTGTATAAACACACACACATACACACACACACACACACACACACACACACACACACACACACACACACACACACACACACACACAATAAGATATATTATTGTTTATATGTTATGCATGAAAGCACTATACAATCTGTTAATATTTTAATGCTGGGTGGTTTGATGACAAAAAACTGCATCACAGTATTTTTTAAGAAACTGGAGTTTGTTTTTTTGTTAGTTTTTTACTATGCCTTTACAGTGGCTTATTTTTGTAGCAGGAGGATTTAAAATGGATTTAAAAAAAAAAAAAAAAATACACATTTATTATCAAAAGGTTTGTAATCAAATCAACGGATAAAAGTGCTGCGCAACTGGTTAAATAAAATAATGCGAAACTGCTTGATATTCCTTAAAAAAATTATCATAAAAAACAATTATTATTAGTTGCCTATTGTTATTAGTATTACTTTGAGAAGTACGTTGTACAATAGTAATATATTTCTGTGATAATTCCTTCACGTCAAACCGAACTTTTATTTTGACGGGTTTCTGAGTGTATCTGACGATGACCCGCTGGAGATGAGCGTGTACTTGAGCTCGGTGTGTGATGGTGTGTGATGTGCGGTGTGTGAAGCACGGTGTGTGATGTACGGTGTGTGAAGCACGGTGTGTGATGTATGGTGTGTGATGGTGTGTGATGTACGGTGTGTGATGTACAGTGTGTCAAGGAGGGTGGGTGATGATGTGTGATGGTGTGTGATGTACGGTGTGTGAAGCAGGGTGGGTGATGATGTGTGATGGTGTGTGATGTACGGTGTGTGAAGCAGGGTGGGTGATGATGTGTGATGGTGTGTGATGTACGGTGTGTGATGGTGTGTGATGTACGGTGTGTGATGTACGGTGTGTGATGGTGTGTGATGGTGTGTGATGGTGTGTGATGTACAGTGTGTAATGTACGGTGTGTCAAGCAGGGTGGGTGATGATGTGTGATGGTGTGTGATGTACGGTGTGTGAAGCAGGGTGGGTGATGATGTGTGATGGTGTGTGATGTACGGTGTGTGATGTACGGTGTGTATAGTACCGTGTGTGTAGTACCGTGTGTGTAGCACGGTGTGTGACGTACGGTGTGTGACGTACGGTGTGTGACGTACGGTGTGTGAAGCACGGTGTGTGTAGTACGGTGTGTGACGTACGGTGTGTGACGTACGGTGTGTGATGTACGGTGTGTGATGTACGGTGTGTGTAGTACGGTGTGTGACGTACGGTGTCTAACGTACGGTGTGTACTGTACGGTGTGTGATGTACGGTGTCTAACGTACGGTGTGTACTGTACGGTGTGTGTAGTACGGTGTGTGACGTACGGTGTCTAACGTACGGTGTGTACTGTACAGTGTGTGATGTAAGGTGTGTGATGTACGGTGTGTGAAGCACGGTGTGTGTAGTACGGTGTGTGTAGTACGGTGTGTGACGTACGGTGTCTAACGTACGGTGTGTGAAGCACGGTGTGTGAAGCACGGTGGGTGATGTACGGTGTGTGATGTACGGTGTGTGATGTACGGTGTTTGACGTACGGTGTGTGATGTACGGTGTGTGTAGTACGGTGTGTGATGTACGGTGAGTGAGGCACGTGTGTGATGTACGGTGTGTGAAGTATGGTGTGTGACGTACGGTGTGTGTAGTACGGTGTGTGACGTACGGTGTGTGAAGCACGGTGTGTGTAGTACGGTGTGTGACGTACGGTGTGTGACGTACGGTGTGTTATGTACGGTGTGTGATGTACGGTGTGTGATGTACGGTGTGTGATGTACGGTGTGTTATGTACGGTGTGTGTAGTACGGTGTGTAACGTACGGTGTGTGAAGCACGGTGTGTGATGTACGGTGTGTGAAGCACGGTGTTTGTAGTACGGTGTGTGATGTACGGTGTGTGATGTACGGTGTGTGAAGCACGGTGTGTGAAGCACGGTGTGTGTAGTACGGTGTGTGATGTACGGTGTGTGATGTACGGTGTGTGATGTACGGTGTGTGATGTACGGTGTGTGATGTACGGTGTGTGAAGCACGGTAGGTGATGTACGGTGTGATGTACGGTGTGTGATGTACGGTATGTGAAGCACGGTGGGTGATGCACGGTGTGTGATGGTGTGTGATGGTGTGTGATGTACGGTGTGTGATGTACGGTGTGTGAAGCATGGTGTGTGATGTACGGTGAGTGATGTACGGTGTGTGATGTACGGTGTGTGATGTACGGTGTGTGACGTACGGTGTGTGATGTACGGTGTGTGAGGCACGTATGTGATGTACGGTGTGTGAAGCACGGTGTGTTATGTACGGTGTGTGATGTACGGTGTGTGATGGTGTGTGTAGTATGGTGTGTGACGTACGGTGTGTGACGCACGGTGTGTGAAGCACGGTGTGTGTAGTACGGTGTGTGACGTACGGTGTGTGATGTACGGTGTGTGATGTACGGTGTGTGATGTACGGTGTGTGAAGCACGGTGTGTGTAGTACGGTGTGTGATGTACGGTGTGTGATGTACGGTGTGTGAAACACGGTGTGTGATGTACGGTGTGTGATGTACGGTGTGTGATTTACGGTGTGTGATTTACGGTGTGTTATGTACGGTGTGTGTAGTACGGTGTGTGACGTACGGTGTGTGACGTACGGTGTGTGACGTACGGTGTGTGAAGCACGGTGTGTATTGTACGGTGTGTGACGTACGGTGTGTACTGTACGGTGTGTGATGTACGGTGTGTGAAGCACGGTGTGTGTAGTACGGTGTGTGATGTACGGTGTGTGATGTACGGTGTGTGTAGTACGGTGTGTGATGTACGGTGTGTGTAGTACGGTGTGTGATGTACGGTGTGTGATGGTGTGTGATGTACGGTGTGTGATGGTGTGTGATGTACGGTGTGTGAAGTACGGTGTGTGTAGTACGGTGTGTGACGTACGGTGTGTGACGTACGGTGTGTACTGTACGGTGTGTGATGTACGGTGTGTGAAGCACGGTGTGTGTAGTACGGTGTGTGATGTACGGTGTGTGATGTACGGTGTGTGATGTACGGTGTGTGAAGTACGGTGTGTGTAGTACGGTGTGTGACGTACGGTGTGTGACGTACGGTGTGTGACGTACGGTGTGTGAAGCACGGTGTGTGATGTACGGTGTGTGATGTACGGTGTGTGAAGCATGGTGTGTTAAGCATGGTGTGTACTTTACGGTGTGTGAAGCACGGTGTGTACTGCACCGTGTGTGAAGCACGGTGTGTGAAGCATGGTGTGTGAAGCACGGTGTGTGTAGTACAGTGTGTGTAGTACGGTGTGTGACGTACGGTGTGTGACGTACGGTGTGTGAAGCACTGTGTGATATACGGTGTGTGATGTACGGTGTGTGAAGTGTGTGATGTACGGTGTGTGAAGCACTGTGTGATATACGGTGTGTGATGTACGGTGTGTGAAGTGTGTGATGTACGGTGTGTGATGTACGGTGTGTGAAGCACGGTGTGTGATGCACGGTGTGTGAAGCACGGTGTGTGATGTACGGTGTGTGATGTTCGGTGTGTGTAGTACGGTGTGTGATGTACGGTGTGTGATGTACGGTGTGTGATGTACGGTGTGTGTAGTACGGTGTGTGATGTACGGTGTGTGATGTACGGTGTGTGATGTACGGTGTGTGAAGCACGGTGTGTGATGTACGGTGTGTGATGGTGTGTGATGGTGTGTAATGTACGGTGTGTGAAGCACGGTGTGTGATGTACGGTGTGTGATGGTGTGTGATGTACGGTGTGTGATGGTGTGTGATGTACGGTGTGTGATGTACGGTGTGTGTAGTACGGTGTGTGACGTACGGTGTGTGACGTACGGTGTGTGACGTACGGTGTGTGAAGCACGGTGTATGTAGTACGGTGTGTGACGTACGGTGTGTGATGTACGGTGTGTGATGTACGGTGTGTGAAGCGCGGTGTGTGTAGTACGGTGTGTGACGTACGGTGTGTGATGTACGGTGTGTGATGTACGGTGTGTGAAGCGCGGTGTGTGTAGTACGGTGTGTGAAGCACGGTGTGTGATGTACGATGTGTGAAGCACGGTGTGTGATGTACGGTGTGTGAAGCACGGTGTGTGATGTACGATGTGTGAAGCACGGTGTGTGATGTACGATGTGTGAAGCACGGTGTGTGATGTACGGTGTGTGATGTACGGTGTGTGAAGCACGGTGTGTGTAGTACGGTGTGTGACGTACGGTGTGTGATGCACGGTGTGTGATGCACGGTGTGTGAAGCACTGTGTGATATACGGTGTGTGAAGCACGGTGCGTGTAGTACGGTGTGTGACGTACGGTGTGTGACGTACGGTGTGTGATGTACGGTGTGTGATGTACGGTGTGTGATGTACGGTGTGTGATGTACGGTGTGTGTAGTACGGTGTGTGATGTACGGTGTGTGATGGTGTGTGATGTACTGTGTGTGATGTACGGTGTGTGATGTAGGGTGTGTCATGTACGGTGTGTGATGGTGTGTGATGTACTGTGTGTGATGTACAGTGTGTGATGTACGGTGTGTGATGTACGGTGTGTGAAGTACAGTGTGTGTAGTACGGTGTGTGACGTACGGTGTGTGTTGTACAGTGTGTGATGTACGGTGTGTGATGTACGGTCTGTGAAGTACAGTGTGTGTAGTTCGGTGTGTGACGTACGGTGTGTGATGTACAGTGTGTGATGTACGGTGTGTGACGTACGGTGTGTGACGTACGGTGTGTGATGTACGGTGTGTGAAGTACAGTGTGTGTAGTACGGTGTGTGTAGTACGGTGTGTGACGTACAGTGTGTGTAGTACGGTGTGTGATGTACGGTGTGTGATGCATGGTGTGTGATGTACGGTGTGTGAAGTACAGTGTGTGTAGTATGGTGTGTGACGTACGGTGTGTGATGTACGGTGTGTGATGTACGGTGTGTGAAGTGTGTGATGTACGGTGTGCGATGTACGGTGTGTGATGTACGGTGTGTGAAATGTGTGATGTACGGTGTGCGATGTACGGTGTGTGAAGTGTGTGATGTACGGTGTGTGATGTACGGTGTGTGAAGTACAGTGTGTGTAGTACGGTGTGTGTAGTACGGTGTGTGACGTACACTGTGTGTAGTACGGTGTGTGATGTACGGTGTGTGATGCACGGTGTGTGATGTACGGTGTGTGAAGTACAGTGTGTGTAGTACAGTGTGTGACGTACGGTGTGTGATGTACAGTGTGTGATGTATGGTGTGTGAAGTGTGTGATGTACGGTGTGCGATGTACGGTGTGTGATGTACGGTGTGTGAAGTGTGTGATGTACGGTGTACGATGTACGGTGTGTGATGTACGGTGTGTGATGTACGTTGTGTGATGTACGGTGTGTGAAGCACGATGTGTGATGTACGGTGTGTGATGTACGGTGTGTGAAGCACGATGTGTGATGTACGGTGTGTGATGTACGGTGTGTGATGTACGGTGTGTG
>CM060629.1:33594737-33602237 GCA_030578275.1 Meda fulgida | reverse complement strand
TTTGACCAAGTGGGGACCTGCAAGTGTGTGTGTGTTTAAGCCCATACTCAGCAGCGCTCCTGTAGGCTGGAGCAGGAACTGCAGTGGCCCATTAACACACGTCGTTCACACTTCTCTATTGTTGGAATGGCTTGCTGTCTCAGAGAGGCTCTGAAACTGTAGAGCTGCTGTTTAACTGCTGCTTAGTTAAAGAACTTACGGTAACTTTATAATAACTCCACGCTATGTATCATTAGTTAAGCATTAGTAAACAGTTAATTCATAATTTATAAAGCATTAATAGACATTAATAAGCAGTATATTAATACAGCTATAAAAGCTTTATTCTTGCTTTAAAAGCATATCTATAATGTGTTTAATAATTGTATTTTCATACTTTATTAATGATCAATTTATCATTTTTAAATGAAGTATAGCATTATTTACAAACCAGTTATTTAGGAGTTGTCAGTGGTTCATAAGATCACTTAGAAAGTGTGAGTAAAATGATTAATAAACTATTTCAAATGTACATTCATACATTATACCGACATTTTGTAATAGGTACTTAGTGTGTTAATAAATGCTTTATTAACATGTATTTCTACTGTAATTCAGGTAGTTATAAAGCATTTGGTAGTGGTGAGTATAAGTATTTTATAAAGTGAGGACTAGTTATGCCTTGTAAAGCTTTTATAAAGGAGATTTAAAGGTTCAGTTATATATTTCTGTTCTGTATCACAGTGTTGTGTTTGTTTCATTTTTCTGTTTAGAAGATAACTGAGTCTTTAAATCTCCTTTATAAATGCTTTATATTTTGTGATGAGCTCACAAAAATAGTTAACTGACCACTACTAAATGCTTTATAACTACCTGAATTTACTGCATTTACTTACACTTAAGTGATCTTATGAATCACTGACAAATCCCAAATAACTTGTTTGTAAATAATGCTATATTTCATTTAGAAATTATAAATTGATCATTAATAAAGTATGAAAATACAATTATTAAACAAAATATAGATATGCTTCTAAATAAAGAATAAAGCATTTATACAAGAACAAAGCATGTATAGCTGTAATTATAAACTGCTCATTAATGCATGTTAATGCTTTACAAATTATGAAGTAACTCTTTACTAATGCTTAACTAATTATTAATAGTGTGCAGTTATTATAAAGTGTTACCGAACTTTCAAGTATTTTCAAACATGCCCAAACATACATATATATGTAATTATATAATGTTCACACAGGCATCAGAGATCACAATATGCATAGATAAACATAAACAACTAAAAAAAGAATGACCAAACCATCAGTTATCAATAATGTACAAATTTGAATTGCTTGAGGAAAGACCATTTAAATCTACAACGGGGTAAAAAATACCGACGGCAACAGTTCAAAAGCAGAGGCGAGAAGACGCCTCTTATCATTCATATTAATATTATTTTTCTTATTTAACTCTCTTTCTTCACAGATACTTTCTATTCTTAGTTATGCAGTCCCTAACACTTTATTTGCAATTATTATGTGCCATTGTACACACACACATGCATGTAATATATATGAACAGAGCAGTGTCGCTCTACACTGGCCAAGAGGGGACCTGACCTCCATCTCTGAACGATCTCTAACCATCCAAGTGGGGACTCTCATAGCCTGCAATGAAACTGTGTGTGTGTGTGAACAATGAAGTCTGTCATCATTATGTCACACATATAAACATTATTTATATATATATATATATATATATATATATATATATATATATATGTGTGTGTGTGTGTGTGTGTTTGAGTGTGTGTGTGTATTTTCACACTGGCATCAGAGATCACAATATGCATAGATAAACATATACAATATACAATTAAAAAAGAATGACCAAATCATCAGTTATCAAAAATGTAAAAAAAAAAAAATTTCAGGAAAGACCATTTGAATCTGTATTTCAACGGTGTAAAAAATATCGGTGGCAACAGTTCAAAAGCAGAGGCTCTTAACGTGCAAATTATCCTGTATAGCACATAAAATTCTGTAAGTGTTTGTGTTTAAGAGAGAAAATAATTCATGTAAATGGACCAAAATCCATCCGATGACATTGTTCAAAGCACTGATCCACAGTTTAGCTCATATAGACGGATGGTGTGATCACTGTGTGAAGAGAGTTTACAAAAAAAGAGAATTTTATGTGCTATACAGGATAATTTGCACGTTTACATACTCTTTTTTAAAACTGTTAAACTTATTTTCAAAACCTAACAACAAAAAATGATAAGACCGAGATTTGCAACATTTCCACAGTAATATCACATTGAAATAAATATTCTGATTCTAAAATCTAATATTAAAATGCAGTGAATTAAAAACAGTAGAGTAGTGCCATTCTTGTTTTGTAAAAGCAATTTGCAAAAGAAAATATTGTGTAATGCTCCTGTTGTTTGTGTTTTTCTGTTTTATGAGTGACAAAGTGTGTTTGTTGGGGGAAACCTTTACTAGTGTTCTGGAAGATTGAGTTGGGATATGAGACATGAAGGAAGTGTCAGTGCATTTTGAATGTGAAATGAAGAACTGAGTGAAGAGTTTTGAAAATGTACCTAAATATTGAGAAATGTGTCCTAGCGGCTGTAAAAACCTGTAATTTAATTTGTCAGAGTAAATCCCAGCGTTTCCTCTAGTTTATTGTAGTTTATTTGAGAAGTTCCACAGATTCTTCGACATTGGTAACTGTATTGTTAGAGTTGTGAGATCTTTAGGCCGGTTTCTCCATGACACACACACACACACACACCTTCAAGTATTGAGATGTAAATTGCGTGTGGGGGGATGTGCAGCGACTCAATCCACACACAAGAGTCTACATACACATGAAACTACCTATGTCAGAATATCCATTTACAGCTGCTAAAACAGTTCTTCCAGAACACTAGTAAAGCTCACCCAACAAACACACTTTTCACTCATAAAATACAAAAAACACAAATAACTGGAGCATTATAAAATATTTCTGCTGTTTTCTGTTGTTCCGAATTCACAGCATTTTATGTTACATGGTCAATGTTTACATTACAGTACACATTTGTGTTTAAACTGAAAGATTAATACCTTCTCAAGATTAATTAATACCATGAAACTCTTCACACAGTGATCACAAGATCAGTGTCCGGCTAAACTGAGATCTTTCAATTTACATGAATTCATTTCTCACTTAAACACAAAGACCAGCAGAACTTGATTTACTGTACAGGCCAATTTGCACATGCTTACATATTATTTCCAAGACTGTTATATTTAAGTTAAAAACATTTCAACTCAAACAAAAATGAATAAGACTGAAATTTGCAATATTTTTATACCGTATACCACATTGAAATATATTCTGAATCTAAAAAAAACCTATCAGAACAATTAAGATGTAACTAAACACCTACACTAGTCTTAGTCTTTCATTTTCATCGCCATCTATACAAAAGGAAATAATTTTGTACATTAATGTAAACATGAACCATGTAAAATAAACTGCCTTGAATTCTGAACAGCAGAAAATAGTGCATATTACTGCCTGTTGTTTGTGTTTTTTTGATTTGTATTTTTAATTTTGTTTGTTGGGTGAAACCTTTACTAGTGTTCTGAAAGAATGACTTATTTTGAGACATGAATGATGTGTTTTGGTAGTTTTAATGCGTTTTGAATGTGAAATTTACTGCAGTGAAGCTGAAAGTTGGTTAAGACAACGGAGTGAAGAGCCTTTAAAACAGTGATAAGTATTGAGAAATACATACATTCTAATTTAATTAGAATATAACATTCTAATCTTGTCGGCTAATGGATTATGGTCGGGTTGCAAGCATCACCTGTCTAAAAGTGTAAGGATGTAAAAAAAAATCTGGTTCATTTAAGCCCTAAAGGAAACAATGTTTTTTTTTTTTTTTACTGATATTGGCCAATGTCTGAGAGACCACAACCCATAAGATTGGTCTTTCATTACAGAAAAGAGGGTCTCCACTTTGTTGCTGAAGTGAAAAATGTGTAATTTCTGCTAATATACAGGATCAAATCATGTTATATCATTTTATAATTATGTCAAAATGTATACCTTTTTAAAAAGAACTGCAACATGTTCAAAATTGAAACCAAAGAAATGAATATAAGCATTCCCCTGACTTACTGCTGCGATTGCATTTCATTTATCTCGAGTCTAGATCATGTACAGTTTCACTTGTGTAGTGACCTGCAATTGTTACCTTGAAGTGATATTTCTGCTTGATTTAACCCCCCAAAAATGTAGTTTTATTGTATGTAGGTTGGTTCATTAATGTTAAGTAATATTTTGACTTGAACAAAACCACTTAATGTACCATTTTTAGGTATTTGAAATGTACTGTCATTAAATTTTGTAATGTTACAATTTTTAATCTCTTTATATATATATATATTGGTACTGTGTATTGTTTTTGTATCGTTTTGGGTTGGAGAAAAGCGCAATATAAATAAAATGTATCATTATTATCATGTGATCATATTTAGGACTTTTGCGAATAAATCTTGCTGCAGCATTTTGGACCAGTTGAAGGCGAGCGATTTGTGACTTGGAAATACCGCAACACAATGAGTTGCAGTAGTCTAAACGGGAAGTAATAAAAGCATGAACACATCTCTAGAGTTTTGTCAGATAGGAAGTGTTTAATTTGATACAAAAGACGGAGTTGATAGAAACTAGATCCAATTACCGAAGATATTTGTTTGTCATGCGTAGATCTGAATGCAGAGAAGCTCCTCAAATCAATGCTGGTGGTATTAAAATTATCAGTGGGGCCGAAAACTATCACCTCAGTTTTGACTTCATTTAAAGACAAAAAGTTTTGAGCAAGCCAAGATTTCTAAGCAGAGACGCATTTAGTGTGACCGGGTTGGAAAGTTTGCATTGTCAGGCCTCCAAAATGGCATTTTCGTGTAAATGAGCGGCCAAAACACATGAAAAGCTTGCAATTTTCAGTTGAAAATAATGTTGTGTAAATATATATATATATATATATATATATATTAGTGCTGTCAAACGATTCAAATTTTTAATCGCATTAATGCCATTAACTCGCGATTAATCGCACATTTTTATCTATTCTAAATGTCCCTTGATTTCTATTTGTCCCATCATTTTTTCTCATTTGAATGCTCTTATCAACAAGGAAAAGTGGATCAGCAATAAGTTTGTTCTTAGCTGTGGTATCCATGTGCTTCTGTCTGAAGTCATCCATTGTAGAGCTTAGATCGGGCCCAAAAAATCAAGCCCGACCCGAGCCCGTGCGCATTGTGTCCGAGCCCGGCCCGACACATTTACTGTAATTATGAGCCCGTCCCGAGCCCGATTTAAAACCGTCCATTTCTTTTTAATACGTGGGGCGTTATAACTGACGTTCTCAACTACTTTCTATGTTACTTTCTCCCGCCCGCAACATTTTTGTCCCGCTCCCGCCCGCAAATAGACTTTATTTGTAGGCTACTTCGCCTACGTGTCGCCACCATACACATCAGCATAAATGCTCCTGATCAATTATTTGTTATTAAAGCATTAACACACAAACCACTGTTATAATATAAAAGCAAGCAGGCTACTGAGTGCATGGTTTGGGATGACTGAATGCGCACAAAGTGCAATCCTTTAAAAATTCCTAAAAAGCTGGCATCAGTTCATCGCAATCTCACACATCTCTGTTATTATCAATGAAGCTGACTGCACAATCAATCTTTCGTAATATATACACTTTGTTTGTTTTAATTAGAGGATTTGCCAATATCCAGAATTCAGCACTGAACAAAAAGTCAGTTTTGAGCAGTGAGGGGAGTCTATTTTAAATGCATCTGATTGGCCATTGCGTTTAAGAAATCAACACATGTCTGTGATTGGCTACATCGCTCAACGGTGCAAGCATGTTATAAAAAGTAACTCTGGCCTGTAAATCGTTTCTATTTTGTTTTAGTTGTTCTTGTTGCTTTTCTGCAACATAAGAATAAAAATATATTAGTTTTTATGTTTTATTCATAGATTTTTCTAGTTTGTGGGAGTCCCGAATCGGTTTTATTCTCCCGTACCCGCACACATAGAGTGAGTGCATTAACGCCCGCGCTCGCACTCGGCCATCAAATCTAGTCCCGCGTTTTGTTTTGTTTCCGGTCTAGCTATCCGGTGTGATGTTGTAGTTTTTCTAACGTTACCAGTTGTTGCAACAGCATGTGAAAAAACTACAATGTTTGCTAGGCCAAAAAGAGCATTAATCTCGCGCTAAAAAAATTGACGCCGTTAAAATGTGTTTGCGGTAACGCCGTTAATAACGCGTTAAACTGACAGCACTAATATATATATATACAGTTATATATACACTTTTATTCTGGTTTACTGTGTTCACAGAAGCACTGCGGGTGCTCGATGTGACGGTGTGTGTGAATCCTCATGTTCTGTTGTTTATGCTGCTATTTGCACATGTAAATCTACATTTTTGAGGTATTTGAATGGGTCACAGACACTTATCTTTTCTAATTACAATTAATTCTAATCTAACCTTAAAATGATGTCAGTTAACTGCTGATGACTGGTTAACAAGCATCAGCTGTCAGTCAGAAAACAAAATGTTAAATGAACATCTACTTCATATATTTCAACTGAATGAAGTAAAATTGTTCAGTGCAGCAAGTCAACATAACATTTTGAGATTGACCTCCAAAATCTTTACCGTGTTTTTGTGATGGCAAGAAATGTACAAAGCAGAAGAACTGGTGTCGTTCTTTACCATCCAACTGGGGACGCGAAGTTCATTTTGATTAATATAATCATTATTGACTGTATAAAGTAGTGACCTGAAATTGTTACCTTAAAGATCTATTTCTGTTTGATTTATCCCATGAACCCTAAACGGACTGCATAACCAAGCATAGAAAGTATCTATGAAGAGAGACCGTTAAAAAAGAAAAATAATAATATGAATGATAAGAGCCTCTGCTTTTGAACTGTTGCCATCGGTATTTTTTACCCCGTTAAAAAACCGATTCAAATGGTCTTTCCTCAAAAAATTCTAATTTTTTTAATTTTTGATAACTGATGGTTTGGTCATTCTTTTTTAATTGTATATTGTATATGTTTATCTATGCATATTGTGATCTCTGATGCCTGTATGAACACACACACACACACACACATATACATATACATATATATATACATATACATATATATATATATACACACAAGTTACATAGTTCCATTGTAGGCTATGGGAGTCCCCTGTTTTATAGGTAAACATCGTTCAGGTCCCCACTTGGCCAGTGTAGAGCGACAGTGCTCTGTTAGTAATATAGAAATGTGTGTGTTTGTGTGTGTCTGATGCCTGTGTAAACATTATATAATTACATATTACATATATAATATATAAACATTATATATATATTATATATATATAAAAGTTACATAATGAAGACAGACTTCACTGTTCACACACACACACACAGTTCCATTGTAGGCTAT
>CM060629.1:33574737-33584737 GCA_030578275.1 Meda fulgida | reverse complement strand
AACTCATTAAGTCTTTGTGGCGAGGGGGGCGTGGTTTCGCGAAGTCTGTAGCGGGAGAGGAATCAGCGAGTCGCGCGGTGAGTAAGTGGGTCAAGTGCAGATGACGAACACCTGTATCTGATTGCAGTAATTGGCGTGGAGACTGCATAAAAGCTGCCGGCTGAGAGAGAGAAGGGAGAGAGAGACCTGGGACTCGCACGAGACTCTGAGGCTGAACCGAGACTGCCGTCAAGTTTGATTGTCTAGTGCTATATTTGTTGTTTTGTTTTTGCCGTGTCGAGCGACACGGCGGCCGCGCACGAGCGCATTGTCCATTATTATTGTGGGAAATAAAAGTGCGAGTCCCAATTTCGCCGACCTCGTCTTCTTCTTCCTTCCATTACTTTGAACTTCACTACACTGGTGCCGAAACCCGGGAAGAAGAAGACTGCCGCCGCCATGCAGACCCCGCCGGGAACGCCGTTTGCGGAGCTTATACAGACGCTCGCGGGTCTTCACCGGGAGCAACATCACGCCCTGCTGGCCGTGAAAGAGGAGCAGGACCAACGCTTCCAGATGCTCCTCCAAGGCCAGCAAGAAGACCGCGAGCTGTTCCGGAGCTGGCTCGACCGGGAGGTTCGGGCCGTCCCCGTTCCAGCTACGGCCTCGGCCCCGCCCCTGCCTCTCAATAAAATGGGTCCCCAGGACGACCCGGAGGCGTTCCTGGACCTATTTGAGAGGTCCGCCGAGGCCCGGGGGTGGCCCCAATCGGACTGGCCCATGCGGCTCATCCCGTTGCTATCGGGTGAGTCGCAGATAGCCGCCAACCAACTACCAGTCCAGAACCTCCTGGTCTACGAAGACCTGAGGCGCGCCATCTTGCAGCGGGTCGGCCGGACCCCCGAACAACATCGTCAGCGGTTCCGGTCCCTGAGCCTGGAGGAGTCTGGCCGACCCTTCGTGATGGCGCAACAGCTCCGGGACTCCTGCCGCAGATGGCTGATGGCCGACGGAGGCGACGTCGAGGATGTCATCAGCAAGGTGGTACTGGAGCAGTTTATCACTAAGCTGCCCAAGAAAACTGCGCAGTGGGTCCAGTGCCACCGCCCGACGTCGCTGGACCAGGCCATCCACCTGGCGGAAGACCACATGGTGGCGTGCTCAGGGGTCGGCGAAGCCCTTCCATCAGCTTCTCTCTCTCCTTCTCTCTCTCTCTCTACCCCTTCTCTCCCCAAACCTGTGCCCCTTCCCAGGTCTCGCGGCGGGCTGGTGCCCCGGCCGGCGCCAAGGTGGAGGACCTCGACTCCGGCGGAGCCCGTTCCTGTGACCCGGCTCCCACCTAGGGGGCCCGCCACGTCCGACCACCCCGTCCCGAGTCCGGCAGCCCTGCACTCTCCACGCCATTTCCTTGACCCGCTTCCTGCCACCGGAGCGGCGGGGAGGCCTGGGCCGGCCTGTTGGCGCTGCGGGGACCCGGGACATTTTATAGATCGGTGTCCGGCGATGGAGGTGGGGACCCTGATCCGGGTTCCCGACGCGCCGCAGGCTGCCCCCGACCAAACTGGCCTGTACCAGATACCAGTGAGTATAAAGGGGGGTACTTATCAGGCTTTGGTGGATTCAGGTTGTAACCAAACCTCTATACATCAAAGTCTGATTCAACCGGGGGCATTGGATAACAGCCGCATGGTTAAGGTGCGGTGTGTGCACGGGGTGGTGGTGAGGTATCCGATAATGCCGGTCGTAATTCAATTTAGGGGCCAAAAGCATAGTGTCGAGGTGGCCGTTAACCCGCACCTCCGGCATCCGCTCATTTTGGGGACGAATTGGCCTGCCTTTAATGAATTATTGGGGTCGTTATCAGCGGGTGCCTCTTGGGGTAGAAAAAACAAGGGAAAGACAGCGGTCGTTCAGCTGGGGGATGCTGAGCCGGGACCTCTGGGTCCTGCTGCAGGGGAACAGAGGGCTCTGGCGAGAATGGTTCTCTCAGAGCGCGATGACTTTCCCCTGGAGCAGTCCCAGGACGAGTCTCTTAAAAACGCCTTTAATCAGGTCCGCTCCATCGACGGCCAGCTGCTTCAGCCAGACCAACCGCTCTCTTATCCCTATTTTACTGTAGTAAAAGATAGGTTGTATCGGGTGACCCAAGACACCCAGACAAAGGAAGATACAACACAGCTGTTGGTTCCTAAAAGCCGCCGGAAAATGCTTTTTCAGGCGGCTCACTGTAATCCAATGGCCGGGCATTTAGGTCAGGCGGCAACACTAAACCGTCTCATGGCCCGGTTCTTCTGGCCGGGCATTCACGAGAACGTGCGCAGGTGGTGCGCGTCTTGTCGTGAATGTCAGTTGGTGAATCCACCGGCCAATCCAAAAGCACCATTGTGCCCCCTCCCGTTAATGCAGGTCCCCTTCGAGCGAATTGGTATGGACCTCATCGGGCCATTAGAACGGTCAGCACGAGGGCATCGCTTTGCCTTGGTTCTGGTGGACTACGCAACGCGATACCCGGAAGCAGTCCCGCTTCGTAACATTTCGGCTAAAAGTGTTGCGAGCGCTCTCTTCTCTTTAATCTCCCGAGTGGGAATCCCCAAAGAGATTCTCACTGATCAGGGCACGGCGTTTATGTCACGAACGATTCGCGAACTCTACGAATTGTTGGGCATTAAATCGATTCGCACTAGCGTCTACCACCCACAAACAGACGGTTTAGTGGAACGGTTTAATCGCACTTTGAAATCCATGATTCGTAAGTTCGTTCACGAAGACGCCAAAAATTGGGATAAATGGCTAGAACCCCTCTTGTTTGCTGTACGCGAGGTCCCCCAAGCCTCCACGGGGTTTTCCCCCTTCGAGCTTCTCTATGGACGTCAGCCCCGCGGGGTGCTTGACGTTCTTAGAGAGACTTGGGAGGATGGACCGTCCGCTGCTAAAAACGAAATTCAGTATGTCCTGGACCTGAGAACAAAGCTCCACACTTTGGGGCGGCTATCAATGGAGAATTTGTTACAGGCCCAGGGCAGACAGAGTCAGCTTTACAACAGGGGAACTAGACTCCGCCAATTTGCACCGGGAGATAAGGTACTTGTATTACTCCCTACTACCAGCTCGAAATTACTCGCAAAGTGGCAAGGGCCCTTTGAGGTCACACGGCGAGTTAATGATCTCAACTATGAGGTAGCCCGTACAGACAGGGGTGGAGCACATCAAATTTATCACCTCAACCTTCTCAAAAAGTGGGTTGAGGCAGAGTCAGTGATGTTGGCGACGGTGGTGAGCGGAGAGGAGGATCTCGGGCCTGAGGCGAGTTCAAAATCACAATCTCTCGCGCTGGCCCTTGGTGGAGACCACCTCTCGCCCTCCCAGCTCACTGACATTAAAAATGTACAAGCTGATTTTGCGGATGTGTTTTCTCCCCTGCCTGGCCGGACAAACCTCATTCAGCACCACGTTGAGACCGAACCTGGGGTCGTGGTACGCTGCCGCCCGTATCGTTTGCCTGAACATAAGAAAAAGGTGGTTCAGAGTGAATTAGAGGCTATGCTGGATATGGGGGTAATAGAAGAGTCAAGCAGTGACTGGGCGAGCCCGATAGTTTTAGTTCCCAAACCTGACGGCTCGGTTCGCTTCTGTGTAGACTATAGGAAGGTGAACGCGGTGTCTAAGTTTGATGCTTATCCAATGCCAAGGGTTGACGAACTGCTTGATCGGCTGGGTACTGCTCGCTTTTATTCGACATTGGACTTAACGAAGGGGTATTGGCAGATCCCCTTGTCTCCAATGTCCAAAGAAAAGACAGCTTTCACAACGCCGTTTGGATTACACCAATTTGTCACCCTTCCTTTCGGGTTGTTCGGGGCTCCAGCGACCTTTCAGCGTCTGATGGACAGGATTCTCCGACCGCATGCTGCGTATGCCGCTGCCTACTTGGATGATATTATCATCTATAGTACCGATTGGCAGCGTCATATGCAGCATTTGCGGGCTGTCCTGAAGACGCTGAGAAGGGCGGGGCTCACGGCCAACCCGAAGAAATGTGCAATTGGGCGTGTGGAGGTAAGGTATCTGGGTTTCCACTTGGGTCACGGACAGGTGCGTCCCCAAATTGATAAGACGGCAGCAGTTGCGACCTGTCCGAGACCCAAGACCAAAAAGGAGGTTAGACAGTTCCTGGGGCTAGCGGGATATTATAGAAGGTTTGTGCCTAGTTATTCGGACCTCGCTAGCCCGCTGACCGATCTAACTAAAAAGGAAGCGCCAGATACGGTTCAGTGGACGGAGCAGTGTCAGCGGGCCTTTACCCAGATAAAGGCTGCTCTATGTGGCGGGCCGCTTTTGCATGCTCCTGATTTCTCTCTCCCCTTTATCCTACAGACGGACGCATCGGACAGGGGGCTGGGCGCCGTCCTGTCCCAGGAGGTGGAGGGTGGAGAGCGGCCGGTGCTGTACATCAGTCGCAAGCTCTCTAAGAGAGAGACGATGTACAGCACCATTGAGAAAGAGTGTTTGGCCATCAGGTGGGCTGTTCTCACCCTCCGCTACTACCTCCTGGGGCGGGAGTTCACCCTCTGTTCGGACCACGCTCCCCTGCAGTGGCTCCACCGCATGAAGGATACCAATGCGCGGATCACCCGTTGGTATCTAGCTTTACAGCCTTTTAAATTCCAGGTGATCCACAGGCCGGGTGCACAGATGGTTGTGGCTGACTTCCTCTCCAGGAGGGGGGGGGGGGGAGGCTGCAGGCCGGACGGCTCCCCGGCCTGAGACGGGCGGTGGGGGTATGTGGCGAGGGGGGCGTGGTTTCGCGAAGTCTGTAGCGGGAGAGGAATCAGCGAGTCGCGCGGTGAGTAAGTGGGTCAAGTGCAGATGACGAACACCTGTATCTGATTGCAGTAATTGGCGTGGAGACTGCATAAAAGCTGCCGGCTGAGAGAGAGAAGGGAGAGAGAGACCTGGGACTCGCACGAGACTCTGAGGCTGAACCGAGACTGCCGTCAAGTTTGATTGTCTAGTGCTATATTTGTTGTTTTGTTTTTGCCGTGTCGAGCGACACGGCGGCCGCGCACGAGCGCATTGTCCATTATTATTGTGGGAAATAAAAGTGCGAGTCCCAATTTCGCCGACCTCGTCTTCTTCTTCCTTCCATTACTTTGAACTTCACTACAGTCTTGTTTAATGAACAATGTGTAAAAATGAAGTGAGTTTGTGTTTAAAACAAGAACAAATATCTGCCAATGGAGTCAGAAAAATAATCTTGTTTTCCTTTTGAATTAAGTTTATTTTTCTGACCCAATATGCAAATATTTGTTCTTGCTTTAAACACAAACTCACTTTTTTTTAGAGTGAACCGATCTAATGAGTTTTCACAGCCAAATATTCTCTCATGACTGACAGATCTGGCTTTGAACGAGTGCATGTTGTCTAGATATGGTGTGTGTATAAATATTTCCAGCATGAAATCCTCTCTGCTGACGTCAGACTCCTGATCCGTCACTCTGATGATTTTTTGGCTCTCGTTTCAACCTGATGTCAAAGAGTTTGCCAAGAAATATAATTGCTTGTCTTATTAAATCTTGATGGAGTTTTAAAGACTGAATTTTGCTGAAAGATTTTTCTTTAGAAAATCGTCACTGATGAAGCGGTCACAAAAAGACCAAACTGCAACAAAATAATGTTGTGTGTGTATGTGTGTGTGTGTGTGTGTGTGTGTGTGTGTGTGTGTGTGTGTGTGTGTGTGTGTGTGTGTGTGTGTGTGTGTGTGTGTGTGTGTGTGTGTGTGTGTGTGTGACCAAATGTCCCCACAAGGATAGTAGACCTGAGATCTGTGTGTGTGTGTGTGTGTGTGTGTGTGTGTGTGTGTGTGTGTGTGTGTGTGTGTGTGTGTGTGTGTGTGTGTGTGTGTGTGTGTGACCAAATGTCCCCACAAGGATAGTAGACCTGAGATCTCCTTCATTGAGGAGCATCCAGCGGTTCCCACATGTGAAATGGGTTAATAAACAGACTAAATTATATATTTTTGAAAATGTAGGAATGCAGAAAATATTCTGTGATGGGTAGGTTTAGGGGTCGGGCTTGGGTTAGGGAATAGAATATACAGTTCGCCTACAAAATCATTACGCCTATGGAGAGTCCCCATAAAGATAGTGAAACTGAGTATGTGTGCGTGTGTAAGTGAGTGAGTGTGTGTTTGTGAACGTGTGTAAGTGAGTGAGTGTATATGTGTGTGTGTGTGTGTGTGTGTGTGTGTGTGTGTGTGTGTGTGTGTCTATGTGTGTGTGTGTGTGTGTGTTTGTGTGTGTGTTTGTGTGTGCGTGCATCATGTGTGTAAAACACAGCTGTGTGTATTTTGTTTCCTCCTGCAGGATGTTTTAGTAAACGTGTTACCTTGCTTCAGGTAAAAGCTGTCATCACACTGGGTGGGACTGACGTACTTTCAGCGTGTGTGTGTGTTTGAACTCTTGATCACACACACACATACACACACACACACACACACACAGAGTGGCAGCTGGCAGGCTGGTGAGTGTGTTGTGTTTGCTGTATTGTATTGTCAGTGTGGCGTGTTCGGCCTTGCGAATCGAACGCCCCACACCGGGAATGACGAGAGGGCGGGATCGAGGACTCGAGCTGTCAGCGTGAATTACAGCGCAGGAACTTTTATCAGCTGTCATGTTAATGATATATTACGTGCAGAGTTGCACAATATCCACATTCAACTTTTAAACTCCCAGGCCGGAGCAGAAGAGTCATTCAGAGGCGAACGTGCAGAAATCCTGCTGTGAATTTACCATGTTTGATGCCAGATTCATTTTTTCTTTCATTTATGAACTCACTAGAGCTAGTGCTCATAGAGATTGGATCAAAACACCCTGAGCAACACCTTGGCAACCACCCACAGCACACTAGCACTGCAGCATGGTTTGCTCCTGCAAAACCTTTTATTTATTATTTTCAATTAAAGAGGCTATTAAATATGTAAACGAAATACAAAGTTCTGAATGAACTCACGTGCTCAACCTTTAAACATTTGTTTAGCATTTGCCTTAGCAGTGCAGCACGCTTTCAGAAATCCTCCACCTCCCCACCTCCACTTGTATAGATTAACGCCATATTGTACAGCAGCAGCATGTCTTACTTGCTCACAGCAGCAGCAGAAACAGCAACAATAACTGCAATAACAGCAGTAACAGCAGCAATAACTACAATAACAGCAGAAACAGCAGCAATAACTAAAATAACAACAGAAACAGCTGCAATAACTACGATAACAGCAGCAATAACAGCAGCAATAACAGCAGCAATAACAGCAGCAACAGCAACAATAACAGCAGCAATAACAGCAGCAACAGCAACAATAACTACAATAACAGCAGAAACAGCAGCAATAACTACAATAACAGCAGAAACAGCAGCAATAACTAAAATAACAACAGAAACAGCTGCAATAACTACGATAACAGCAGCAATAACAGCAGCAATAACAGCAGCAATAACAGCAGCAACAGCAACAATAACAGCAGCAATAACAGCAGCAACAGCAACAATAACTACAATAACAGCAGAAACAGCAGCAATAACTACAATAACAGCAGAAACAGCACCAATAACTACAATAACAGCAGCAATAACAGCAGCAACAGCAACAATAACTACAATAACAGCAGAAACAGCAGCAATAACTACAATAACAGCAGAAATAACTACAATAACAGCAGAAACAGCAGCAATAACTACAATAACAGCAGAAACAGCTGCAATAACTACGATAACAGCAGCAATAACAGCAGCAACAGCAACAATAACTACAATAACAGCAGAAACAGCAGCAATAACTACAATAACAGCAGAAACAGCAGCAATAACTACAATAACAGCAGAAACAGCAGCAATAACTACAATAACAGCAGCAATAACAGCAGCAACAGCAACAATAACTACAATAACAGCAGAAACAGCAGCAATAACTACAATAACAGAAGAAACAGCAGCAATAACTACAATAACAGAAGAAACAGCAGCAATAACTACAATAACAGCAGCAATAACTACAATAACAGCAGCAACAGCAGCAATAACTACAATAACAGCAGAAACAGCAGCAATAACTACAGTAACAGCAGAAACAGCAGCAATAACTACAATAACAGCAGCAACAGCAACAATAACTACAATAACAGCAGCAACAGCAGCAATAACTACAATAACAGCAGAAACAGCAGCAATAACTACAATAACAGCAGCAACAGCAGCAATAACAGCAGCAATAACTACAATAACAGCAGCAACAGCAGCAATAACAGCAGCAATAACTACAATAACAGCAGCAACAGCAGCAATAACAGCAGCAATAACTACAATAACATCAGCAATAACAGCAGCAATTACAGTAAAAGCAGTAACAGCAGAAACAGCAGCAATAACTACAATAACAGCAGCAACAGCAACAATAACTACAATAACAGCAGAAACAGCAGCAATAACTACAATAACAGCAGCAATAACTACAATAACAGCAGCAACAGCAGCAATAACAGCAGCAATAACTACAATAACAGCAGCAACAGCAGCAATAACAGCAGCAATAACTACAATAACAGCAGCAACAGCAGCAATAACAGCAGCAATAACTACAATAACAGCAGCAATAACAGCAGCAATAACTACAATAACAGCAGCAACAGCAGCAATAACAGCAGCAATAACTACAATAACAGCAGCAACAGCAGCAATAACAGCAGCAATAACTACAATAACATCAGCAATAACAGCAGCAATTACAGTAAAAGCAATAACAGCAGAAACAGCAGCAATAACTGCAATAACAGCAGCAATAACAGCAGAAATAACAGCAGCAACAGCAGCAGAAACAACAGCTATAACTATAATCACAGCAGTGACAGTAAAAGCAATAACAGCATAAACAGCAGCAATAACTTCAATAACAGTAACAGCAATAACTGCAGCAATAACGGCAGCAATAACAGCAGAAACAACAGCAATAACTACAATCACGGCAGCAATAACAGCAGCAATAACTGCAATAACAGCGGCAATAACAGTAAAAGCAATAACAGCAGCAACAGCAGCAGAAACAACAGCAATAACTACAATCACAGCAGCAATAACAGCAGCAATAACTGCAATAACAGCAGCAATAACAGTAAAAGCAATAACAGCAGAAACAGCAGCAATAACCACAGCAATAACAGTAACAGCAATAACAGTAACAGCAATAACTGCAGCAATAACTGCAGCAATAACTGCAGCAATAACTGCAATAACAGTAACTGCAATTACAGTAACAGCAATAACAGCAGCAATAACAGTAACAGCAATAACTGCAGCAATAACAGCAGCAATAACTGCAATAACAGTAACAGCAATAACTGCAGCAATAACAGAACAAGCAATAACTGCAGCAATAACTGCGTTAACAGCAGCAATAACAGCTGCAATAACTGCAGCAATAACAACAGCAATAACTGCAATAACAGCAGCAATAACTGCAATAACAGCAGCAATAACTGCAATAACAGCAGCAATAACTGCAATAACAGCAGCAATAACTGTAGCAATAACAGCAGCAATAACAACAGAAACAGCAGCAATAACAATAACAGCAATGATAGCAGCAATAACTGCAATAACAGCAGCAATAACTGCAATAACATACTTCTAATGTACTTATAATATACTTATAATTATTATATATTTGTTATTTTATTGTGTATGTTATAATTGTTGATGTCATAAAACTACATTTAAAAATGTAATTAAATATTAATACTATAATAAAAATATATATTTTCTGTTCTTTTCTTATGTACACTGATGAGCCATTACATTATGACCAGCTGCCTCATAACCGGCAGGACCTCCTTTATCCCGCAAGACAGCGAGGCATTGATCCTCCAGGGGGCAGCGCCAGGGGCCGGTCCTCTAGTGCCAGGGGCCGGTCCTCCAGGGCCAGGGGCCGGTCCTCCAGGGCCAGGAGCCGGTCCACCCAGGGCCAGGGGCCGGT
>CM060629.1:33559737-33569737 GCA_030578275.1 Meda fulgida | reverse complement strand
AGTAACCACCCAGATAGCTCTAGCAACAGCATAGCAACACCCTAGTAACCACCCAGAATGCTCTAGCAAACAGCATAGTAACTCCCTAGTAACCACCCAGAATGCTCTAGCACACAGCATAGTAACACCCTAGTAACCAGCCAGAATGTTCTAGCAAACAGCAAAGTAACACCCTAGTAACCACCCAGAAAGCTCTAGCAACAGCATAGCAATACCCTAGTAACCGCCCAGAATGCTCTAGCAAACAGCATAGTAACTCCCTAGTAACCACCCAGAATGCTCTAGCACAAAGCATAGTAACACCCTAGTAACCAGCCAGAATGCTCTAGCAAACAGCATAGTAACACCCTAGTAACCACGAGAAAGCTCTCGCAACAGCATAGCAACAGCCTAGTAACCACCCAGAAAGCTCTAGCAATAGCATAGCAACACCCAAATAAACACCCAGAATGCTCTAGCAAACAGCACAGTAACACCCTAGTAACCAACCAGAAAGCTCTAGCAACAGCATAGCAACACCCTAGTAACCACCCAGAATGCTCTAGCAAACAGCATAGTAACTCTCTAGTAACCACCCAGAATGCTCTAGCACACAGCATAGTAACACCCTAGTAACCACCCAGAATGCTCTATCAAACAGCAGAGTAACACCCTAGTAACCACCCAGAATGCTCTATCAAACAGCATAGTAACACCCTAGAAACCACCCAGAATGCTCAATCAAACAGCATAGTAACACCCTAGTAACAACCCAGAACCCTCTATCAAACAGCAAAGTAACACCCTAGTAACCACCCAGAATGCTCTAGTAACACCCTAGCAACCATGCAGAATGCTCTATCAAACAGCATAGTAACACCCTAGTAACCACCAAGAATACTCTAGTAACACCCTAGCAACAACCCAGAATGCTCCAGCGAACAGCATAGTAACACCCTAGAAACCACCCAGAATGCTCTAATAACACCCTAGTAACCACCCAGAATGCTCAAGCAAACAGCATAGTAACACCATAGTAACCACCCAGAATCCTCTAGTAACACCCTAGCAACCACCCATAATGCTCTAGTAACAGCATAGTAAAAGTAACCACCCACAATGCTCTAGCAGACAGCATAGTAAAACCCTAGTAACCACCCAGAAAGCTCTAGCAACAGCATAGCAACACCCTAGTAACCACCTAGAATGCTCTAGCAAACAGCATAGTAACTCCCTAGTAACCACCCAGAATGCTCTAGCAAACAGCATAGTAACTCCCTAGTAACCACCCAGAATGCTCTAGCACACAGCATAGTAACACCCTAGTAACCAGCCAGAATGCTCTAGCAAACAGCATAGTAACACCCTAGTAACCACCCAGATAGCTCTAGCAACAGCATAGCAACACCCTAGTAACCACCCAGAATGCTCTAGCAAACAGCATAGTAACTCCCTAGTAACCACCCAGAATGCTCTAGCACACAGCATAGTAACACCCTAGTAACCAGCCAGAATGCTCTAGCAAACAGCATAGTAACACCCTAGTAACCACGAGAAAGCTCTCGCAACAGCATAGCAACAGCCTAGTAACCACCCAGAAAGCTCTAGCAATAGCATAGCAACACCCAAAACACCACCCAGAATACTCTAGCAAACAGCATAGTAACACCCTAGTAACCACCCAGAAAGCTCTAGCAACAGCATAGCAACACCCTAGTAACCACCCAGAATGCTCTAGCAAACAGCATAGTAACTCTCTAGTAACCACCCAGAATGCTCTAGCACACAGCATAGTAACACCCTAGTAACCACCCAGAATGCTCTATCAAACAGCAGAGTAACACCCTAGTAACCACCCAGAATGCTCTATCAAACAGCATAGTAACACCCTAGAAACCACCCAGAATGCTCAATCAAACAGCATAGTAACACCCTAGTAACAACCCAGAACCCTCTATCAAACAGCATAGTAACACCCTAGTAACCAACCAGAATGCTCTAGTAACACCCTAGCAACCATGCAGAATGCTCTATCAAACAGCATAGTAACACCCTAGTAACCACCAAGAATACTCTAGTAACACCCTAGCAACCACCCAGAATGCTCCAGCGAACAGCATAGTAACACCCTAGAAACCACCCAGAATGCTCTAATAACACCCTAGTAACCACCCAGAATGCTCAAGCAAACAGCATAGTAACACCATAGTAACCACCCAGAATCCTCTAGTAACACCCTAGCAACCACCCATAATGCTCTAGTAACAGCATAGTAAAAGTAACCACCCACAATGCTCTAGCAGACAGCATAGTAACACCCTATTAACCACCCAGAAAGCTCTAGCAACAGCATAGCAACACCCTAGTAACCACCTAGAATGCTCTAGCAAACAGCATAGTAACTCCCTAGTAACCACCCAGAATGCTCTAGCAAACAGCATAGTAACTCCCTAGTAACCACCCAGAATGCTCTAGCACACAGCATAGTAACACCCAAGTAACCAGCCAGAATGCTCTAGCAAACAGCATAGTAACACCCTAGTAACCACCCAGATAGCTCTAGCAACAGCATAGTAACACCCTAGTAACCACCCACAATGCTCTAGCAAACAGCATAGTAACTCCCTAGTAACCACCCAGAATGCTCTAGCACACAGCATAGTAACACCCTAGTAACCAGCCAGAATGCTCTAGCAAACAGCATAGTAACACCCTAGTAACCACGAGAAAGCTCTCGCAACAGCATAGCAACAGCCTAGTAACCACCCAGAAAGCTCTAGCAATAGCATAGCAACACCCAAATAACCACCCAGAATACTCTAGCAAACAGCATAGTAACACCCTAGTAACCACCCAGAAAGCTCTAGCAACAGCATAGCAACACCCTAGTAACCACCCAGAATGCTCTAGCAAACAGTATAGTAACTCTCTAGTAACCACCCAGAATGCTCTAGCACACAGCATAGTAACACCCTAGTAACCACCCAGAATGCTCTATCAAACAGCAGAGTAACACCCTAGTAACCACCCAGAATGCTCTATCAAACAGCATAGTAACACCCTAGAAACCACCCAGAATGCTCAATCAAACAGCATAGTAACACCCTAGTAACAACCCAGAACCCTCTATCAAACAGCATAGTAACACCCTAGTAACCAACCAGAATACTCTAGTAACACCCTAGCAACCATGCAGAATGCTCTATCAAACAGCATAGTAACACCCTAGTAACCACCAAGAATACTCTAGTAACACCCTAGCAACCACCCAGAATGCTCCAGCGAACAGCATAGTAACACCCTAGAAACCACCCAGAATGCTCTAATAACACCCTAGTAACCACCCAGAATGCTCAAGCAAACAGCATAGTAACACCATAGTAACCACCCAGAATCCTCTAGTAACACCCTAGCAACCACCCATAATGCTCTAGTACGGGCATAGTAAAAGTAACCACCCACAATGCTCTAGCAGACAGCATAGTAACACCCTAGTAACCACCCAGAAAGCTCTAGCAACAGCATAGCAACACCCTAGTAACCACCTAGAATGCTCTAGCAAACAGCATAGTAACTCCCTAGTAACCACCCAGAATGCTCTAGCAAACAGCATAGTAACTCCCTAGTAACCACCCAGAATGCTCTAGCACACAGCATAGTAACACCCAAGTAACCACCCAGAAAGCTCTAGCAACAGCATAGCAACACCCTAGTAACCACCCAGAATGCTCTAGCAAACAGCATAGTAACTCCCTAGTAACCACCCAGAATGCTCTAGCACACAGCATAGTAACACCCTAGTAACCAGCCAGAATGCTCTAGCAAACAGCATAGTAACACCCTAGTAACCACGAGAAAGCTCTCGCAACAGCATAGCAACAGCCTAGTAACCACCCAGAAAGCTCTAGCAATAGCATAGCAACACCCAAATAACCACCCAGAATACTCTAGCAAACAGCATAGTAACACCCTAGTAACCACCCAGAAAGCTCTAGCAACAGCATAGCAACACCCTAGTAACCACCCAGAATGCTCTAGCAAACAGCATAGTAACTCCCTAGTAACCACCCAGAATGCTCTAGCACACAGCATAGTAACACCCTAGTAACCAGCCAGAATGTCTAGCAAACAGCAAAGTAACACCCTAGTAACCACCCAGAAAGCTCTAGCAACAGCATAGCAATACCCTAGTAACCGCCCAGAATGCTCTAGCAAACAGCATAGTAACTCCCTAGTAACCACCCAGAATGCTCTAGCACACAGCATAGTAACACCCTAGTAACCAGCCAGAATGCTCTAGCAAACAGCATAGTAACTCCCTAGTAACCACGAGAAAGCTCTCGCAACAGCATAGCAACAGCCTAGTAACCACCCAGAAAGCTCTAGCAATAGCATAGCAACACCCAAATAAACACCCAGAATGCTCTAGCAAACAGCACAGTAACACCCTAGTAACCACCCAGAAAGCTCTAGCAACAGCATAGCAACACCCTAGTAACCACCCAGAATGCTCTAGCAAACAGCATAGTAACTCCCTAGTAACCACCCAGAATGCTCTAGCACACAGCATAGTAACACCCTAGTAACCAGCCAGAATGCTCTACCAAACAGCATAGTAACAGCATAGTGTGTGTGTGTGTGTGTGTGTGTGTGTGTGTGTGTGTGTGTGTGTGTGTGTGTGTGTGTGTGTGTGTGTGTGTGTGTGTGTGTGTGTGTGTGTGTGTGTGTGTGTGTGTGTGTGTGTGTGTGTGTGAGCTGCTTCATGATGGACAAGGCCTTCAGCTGTCCAAACACTTCCTGCTCTGATCACTGAAGGTCACTGTGAGACGCCCATGTTGTGTCTGTTCAACAGAGCTCAAACAGACAAGTGTGTGTGTGTGTGTTCAAATTGGATAAAATCTAATAAACCTTTAATTCAGTGCTTTTTTATAAAATAAAAAATACTTCTGTAAAATATATTTTCATTACCCAGTATTTCACACTCACAGTCATACACACACACACACACACACACACACACACACACACACACACACACACACACACACACACACACACACACACACACACACACACACACACACACACACACACACACACACCTAACAGGTCAGACAGGTTTACGACGAATCATATTTTAGGAGTCTCAATAACAGCTTTTGTAAATGGAAAGGTGGTTGTTGGACTAAATATTTTAGGAAGCTTGAGTGAAATTTATATTTTACATGGGAGGAGCAACAACCTGCATGTGTGTGTGAGTGAGTGTGCGCAAGCTTTTGCGCGCGCCGCGTGTGTGTGTGTGTGTGTGTGTGTGTGTGTGTGTGTGTGTGTGTGTGTGTGTGTGTGTGTGTGACGGAGAGAGAGTGTGTGTGTGTGTGTGTTGTAGACAGAGATACTTTTACTTGTAAAATGTAAATTTGCTATTTTCTTTGTCAATTTATTGTTCTTTATGTTGTTTCTTGACACTATTTTCTTTTTAATTGTATGAAGCAACACTGAAAAAGATTTGCCAATTCAAATGTAAAATTGTTTAGCAAATGCATTTTATCCTCCACTGTTACAAAATTGGGCTTATTAGAATTTTCCTGTAAATGCATCTGAATTCCTACAACTAACTGCAATCGTGTGTCATATGTCTCCTATAACAACTACATTAACATCAGTAAATATCATGTTTACCTTTGAGCATCTCTTTTATTTTCCTGAGATAAAATAAATGAATTCCTTATCTTCCTGTTGATTTCCTTCGGTGGCGCATTGCTGCCACATACTTATTATCTTTCCACACAATTATGTCATTATAACGAGATGTTATGTTGTTTCAATGACATCTTTTCTCATAATCACTAGATATGTTGTTTTAATAACATCTTTTTCTCCTAATAACTAGATGCTATGTCATTAAAAGGATATCTTTTCTCGTAATAACGAGATGTGTAATTTTAACGACACGTTTTTCTCATAATAACTAGATGTTGTCGTTAAAACGACATATTTTCTTGTAATAACGAGATTTTGATGTTTTAACGACATCTTTTCCTCGTAATATCAAGATGTTGTCGTTAAAACTACATCTTTTCTCGTAACAACGAAATGTTATGTCGTTTAAACTACATATTTTCTTGTAATAACGAAATTTTGACGTTTTAACGACATCTTTTCTCGTAATAACGAGATGTTATGTCAGTTTAACGACATCTTTTCTCGTAATAACGAGATGTTATGTCAGACATCTTTTCTCGTAATCACTAAATATGTTGTTTTCATAACATCTTTTTCTCGTAATAACGAGATATGTCGTTTTAATGACATCTTTTCTCGTAATAACTAGATATGTTGTTTTAACATCTTTTTCTAGTAATAACTAGATGTTATGTAATTTTAAACGACATCTTTTCTTGTAATAACGAGATTTTTACGTTTTAACCACATCTTTTCTCGTAATAACGAGATGTTATGTCTTTAAAACAACATCTTTTCTCATGATAAATAGATGTTGTCGTTAAAACGACATCTTTTCTTGTAATAACGAGATGTTATGTCGTTTTAATGACATATTTTCTCGTAATAACAAGATGTTATGTCGTTTTAATGACATATTTTCTCGCAATAACGAGATGTTATGTCTTTTTAAATGACATATTTTCTCGTAATAACGAGATGTTATGTCGTTTTAATGACATCTTTTCTCGTAATAGCGAGATGTTATGTCGCTAAAACTCAACGGAGAGCGTAACTCCATCTGCATGTCTTTGATTTTTCTCAGTAGATCTTCTGACTCACAGACGTCTCTGTCTTTTCTCTCTACATTCCCGGTGAAGTCACGAGTGTGTGGGAAACGTCCAGTCATCAGTTCACCAGCGTAGGGAAAGACGGAGCTCAGAGTGAGACAGGAGGATCTACATCTGTCCTGACGCTGCAGAACACCTGAGGAGAAGATACACACACATCAACAACACTGTAGGAGTTTCACACACACGAACATGCCTCACACACACTCATGATCTCCAGTTACTGCTGTTTCCATCTGCAAACCAAACACAAGAGAGCTGACGTGTGTGTGTGTGTGCCAAAATACCACAGTTACTGTAGTTATTGTTTGTTATTATGTTTGTTTGTGGTATGGGACACCAGTGACATTCGAGAAATACAGTGACAGGCGGACGTTTCTCAGAGAAACATTCACATGATTCTCTCTTTAATGATGTTGTTCTCTGTGCAGATGTGTGTGTGTGTGTGTGTGTGTGTGTGTGTGTGTGTGTGTCTGTGTGTCTGTGTGTGTCTGTGTGTGTGTGTGTGGGGGGGGGGGGGCCTGGTAAACCCTACGTTATGGGGACAAAATGTCCCCACAAGGATGGCAATATCCGAAATCCTTGTTCGTGTGGGGACATTTTTTGGTCCCCATGAGGAAATCAGCTTATAGATCATACTAAGTGATGTTATTTGAAAATGTAAAAATGCAGAATGTTTCCTGTGATGGTTAGGTTTAGGGATAGGGTTAGTGTAAGGGAACAGAATTTACCGTCTGTACAGTATAAAAATCATTAAGTCTATGGAAAGTCCCCATAAAACATGAAAACACAACATGTGTGTGTGTGTGCGTGTGTGTGTGTGTTTTCAGGACAGAGCTAAGAGGGAAAGAGGGAATTCTGGAAACAGAGGAAAGGAAGCAAACCGGAGGGAGGGAAGGACGAATTGGATCTGGTTTAGAGATAAGCTGCAACCATACCAGAGTTACGAGAAGTGTACACACACACACACACACACACACACCACACACACACACACACACACACACACACTGCTGTCACCACCACCTACAAACCACCTGAAGCTTTAGTTTTAGAGCTGATGTTGCTGTAGGATCGGTTCAGTGTAAGTGTGTTCAGTGTAAGTGTTTTCAGTGTGTTCAGTGTGTTCAGTGTGTTCAGTGTAAGTGTGTTCAGTGTATTCAGTGTGTTCAGTTTAAGTGTGTTCAGTGTAAGTGTGTTCAGTGTAAGTGTGTTTAGTGTGTTCAGTGTGTTCAGTGTAAGTGTGTTCAGTGTAAGTGTTTTCAGTGTGTTCAGTGTGCTCAGTGTGTTCAGTGTAAGTGTGTTCAGTGTATTCAGTGTGTTCAGTTTAAGTGTGTTCAGTGTAAGTGTGTTCAGTGTAAGTGTGTTTAGTGTGTTCAGTGTGTTCAGTGTAAGTGTGTTCAGTGTAAGTGTGTTCAGTGTAAGTGTGTTCAGTGTAAGTGTGTTTAGTGTGTTCAGTGTGTTCAGTGTAAGTGTGTTCAGTGTAAGTGTGTTCAGTGTGAGTGTGTTCAGTGTGTTCAGTGTAAGTGTGTTCAGTGTAAGTGTGTTTAGTGTGTTCAGTGTGTTCAGTGTAAGTGTGTTCAGTGTAAGTGTGTTCAGTGTGAGTGTGTTCAGTGTGTTCAGTGTAAGTGTGTTCAGTGTAAGTGTGTTCAGTGTAAGTGTGTTCAGTGTAAGTGTGTTCAGTGTAAGTGTGTTTAGTGTGTTCAGTGTGTTCAGTGTAAGTGTGTTCAGTGTGTGCAGTGTAAGTGTGTTCAGTGTAAGTGTGTTCAGTGTAAGTGTGTTCAGTGTAAGTGTGTTTAGTGTGTTCAGTGTGTTCAGTGTAAGTTTGTTCAGTGTAAGTGTGTTCAGTGTATTCAGTGTGTTCAGTTTAAGTGTGTTCAGTGTAAGTGTGTTCAGTGTAAGTGTGTTCAGTGTAATTGTGTTCAGTGTGTTCAGTGTGTTCAGTGTGTTCAGTTTAAGTGTGTTCAGTGTAAGTGTGTTCAGTGTAAGTGTGTTCAGTGTGTTCAGTGTAAGTGTGTTCAGTGTAAGTGTGTTCAGTGTAAGTGTGTTCAGTGTGAGTGTGTTCAGTGTAAGTTTGCTTAGTGTAAGTGTGTTCAGTGTAAGTGTGTTCAGTGTGAGTGTTCAGTGTGTTCAGTGTAAGTGTGTTCTGTGTAAGTGTGTTCAGTGTAAGTGTGTTCAGTGTAAGTGTGTTCTGTGTAAGTGTGTTCAGTGTAAGTGTGTTCAGTGTGTTCAGTGTAATTGTGTTCAGTGTAATCAGTGTAAGTGTGTTCAGTGTAAGTGTGTTCAGTGTGAGTGTGTTCAGTGTGAGTGTGTTCACTGTGAGTGTGTTCAGTGTGTTCAGTGTAAGTGTGCTCAGTGTGAGTGTGTTCAGTGTAAGTGTGTTCAGTGTGTTCAGTGTAAGTGTGTTCAGTGTGAGTGTGTTCAGTGTAAGTGTATTCAGTGTAAGTGTGTTCAGTGTAAGTGTGTTCAGTGTAAGTGTGTTCAGTGTAAGTGTGTTCAGTGTAAGTGTGTTCAGTGTATTCAGTATAAGTGTTTTCAGTGTGTGTTTAGTTTAAGTGTGTTCAGTGTAAGTGTGTTCAGTGTAAGTGTGTTCAGTGTAATTGTGTTCAGTGTGAGTGTGTTCAGTGTAATTGTGTTCAGTGTGAGTGTGTTCAGTGTAAGTGTGTGATTGTTAGTTTGTGTGTGTTTTATATTGATCGTCTGGTAGAGTGTTTATTGTTGGATGGTTTATCTGATAGAATTTTATAAACAAATAATTAGATAGATTATTGCCTCTTAAATTATTAAGTTATAATAGATATAATAATTATAAAAAAATGAAAAAGTTTACAAAATGTTCAAAAGCGTTCATGAGGTACGCAGATATACGTGTGGTCGTGGATTACATGCTGTTGCACAGAAGGCTTCAGATTGTCACCAGGAATTAATTCACACGCAAGAAAGAGTCTTTTACAATACCAAAAAAAATCCCTAAGAATAATGCAGAGGAATATTAATCAGTCAGTCATAAGAGCTTGTTAATGACATCAAAAGACACACGTGCAGAAGAACGTTCGTGCTGCTTTAATGTTCCATTCTTTGATGCAACTTTAACACACAATAGCAATTAAAGTCGACGACTCAATATGTAGAACATCTGGCAGCAAGTACACACACACACACACACACACACACACTCACACACACTCACACACACACACACACACTCACACACACACACACTCACACTC
>CM060629.1:33542237-33552237 GCA_030578275.1 Meda fulgida | reverse complement strand
CTCTCGTTACTCCCGGAGCTTGTGGACCTGCTGAGCGCCGGTGGACGACCCGATCCGTGCTCGTAGTTGTTGTTCAGGTTCACCAGGAGCACCTCGTGATCCTCTCGCGCTTGTCCGGGGTCCGTGCCCCGGGGCCGTCTGTGCGGGACAACCGGGCCCTCCGGTACTCGTTACGTGAGCGGATGGCTTTGATCTGATCCAGGGACAGGACGGTCCCGGACGGGAGGTCCGGAAGTCTGACGGTCCGACCGTGGCGATCCATAAGACACGATCAGCAACTCCAGACAACAGCACGATGAGATGCTCATCTGAGACCCTGAGAGAGAGAGAGAGAGAGTTATAAATATTAGATATTAAACATTCATGAAACGTGACTGACAGCGGCTTGTTTAAATGCAATCTGCAAGCAATCACAGCAATAGCTCATGGCACAAGCTGATTGGCCTCTTCTGATCCTGCAGCCAATGAGATTGCTTGCTCAACATTTAAATAGTCTGGCTCAGTGTTCCTCTGAACCCCTCCACCCCCCCAGCTCCACCTGCCTAAATCTGATACAGGATTCATGTGTATTTATGCAGCAGCAGATCGAGTCCAGCGAGACCAAATACATTAAACTCCCCCTGTGGAGAAAATCCATCTTTTAATGTTGTTTATGTGTCTATGTGGTGTTTTTAATATGCTTAAATCATGTGTGAGTTCATAAGTCGACAGTATTGTCTGCTTAAAACTGCAGTGAACCAAAGACAGTCTCAAAAACACGGTGTGAAATCGCTGGTGTTTCTGACGTCACAAACTACCTTGTAACCAATCAGATCAAAGTAGTGATCGTCAACCAGTGGATCTCTGAGTGAGTGAGTGAGTGAGTGAGTGAGTGGGAGGCGGGGCTCATTTGGATATTCATAGAACCTCATAAACTAATGAGGCAAGGGTGTCGAGTTACATTCAAGATATTTTAAGACATGACATTTTTTTCAAGGAAAACACTTTTAAATATGTCTTTTTGGTGGGAAAAAGATGAGTTTTAAGGGATACAATGACTGACTAGGGCTTTAATTTTTTTTGCAAACTTATTTGTACAATGCATGATAAAAAATATTTTTAATGCATTCATTATGCCTTTTAATGCAACCTCATTATATCTCATGATAATTACAACCACATCATTTAGAATGCGCATTAAAACACAGATAAACAAGTAGTTTCTGATATTCTAATGCAAATAACTTTTGGTTGCAGTTATTTATGAAATAATGAATATGAAATTGATAATCAGGGGTGAGCGGGGCTAGTCCTAACACACATGCTTTAAATGTTTCCACACATGACGAAACTTGGTTTATTTACTACTTGCCATATCAACACTAAACAACAGAAAATGTGTGCCAAAATAAAAAAAAAATAGTAAAATTACATTGCAAGTAAAAGTAAATCTCCTCCAATCAACAACTAGCAGAAGACTCGTCAGGTTTAAATCCCAATGTGCGCCGCTATTATTATTGTGACGTTATTGATGTAATAATGCACATTAATTACTTTCATGTATATTTTGAGTAACAGACGAATAAAGACTGAAATATGATGTTCAATGTTCAGAAATTATTATTCAAGAAATTTTAAACTTTTTTAAAAATCTGTTTGCAGAGTTTTGCGTTGTGTTTATAGTAATTTAGTTTATAAAAATCGTCGTTATTTTATATGAAAAAGTTTAACAATTATTTTATTGAGAAAATATTTTAGTTTTGTCTTGTATATTAGTTCGAATAACATTTTAAGCTGTCATATGGTCATGTGCTTGTCACACTTCACTTCTATTTCTTCGGGTAAATAAAGAAAAATGCATCACTATATAACGTCACAAGACTAACATCGTTATATATACAACACGTGTAAAATTAATGTGGGAAAAAATTAGTCTGAGTCTGAAACCCAAGTGAATTTATAGGCCTACACACAAATTGTGCCTTATTTAGCATTTTACACAAAGACTAAAAAGATATAAAGGGAATAAAACATTGTTTTTACTACTACACCCACTGCGAAAACCCCATTTATTTGTAAAGTTTACTGGTAAAAAGCGTAACTACTGAGGCGTGTGAGAACACACACACACACATCACACACACACACACCACACACACACACACACGAACACACGCACACACACACACACACTCAAGGCCCCCAAGCTTTGTTTTTGACTTCCTTTGGGGGTTCAAGCTTAATTAGAGGTCAAACCGCCTGGACACAACAATTCACACCCTGATGCGCGTTCACGTGTGCAGATCTACTTTCTGCGACAGACCTGCGTGTGTCTCGAGCTCTTTCACAGAGCCATTTAACCCGAGAGAGAGAGAGAGAGAGAGAGAGAGAGAGAGAGAGAGAGAGAGAGAGAGAGAGAGAGAGAGAGAGAGAGAGGGAGAGAGAGAGAGAGAGAGAGAGAGAGAGAGAGAGAGAGAGTTGACTATTAACAAGACTTTGTACCGACCTCAATAGGCACACAACTGAAGTAAAGTACAACTACTTCCCGTGCTGATTTGCATGTGAATGGCTGGTCAACATTAAAATGCAGAGCCACACTGAGCAGGAAGACTTCTAATCAAACACACAGCTTCTCAAAGAGCTTTATGATGCAGGAAGACTCTTTCAGTCTGTAGTTCAGAAGCGAACGCAGAAACCCGAGAGATTACGCGTTTACACTTTTCCGTTATTATCGGTTGCGCTTAATATCAATACACATTTAATAGGCACATATCGTATGTTTAACATAATTATATATGCTTTGTATCCCTGCATTTTTAATTAGTTAAGCAAAAATACAGAAATCGTTCGCAAAAAAAAAAAACCCCAAAAAAACATGAAGGACTAAGAAAAATAACTTATGAATGAAAACAAGCCCGCTGGGGGAGGAGTGTGTGTGTGTGTGTGTGTGTGGTACGTTCATGCTCTCACACACACACACAAACACACACACACACACACACACACACACACACACAGTCTGAAGTGCATAATATAATTAAACAGAAGTTTTGAATAATAAACGCGTGTGTTTACGGTCGGGGGCCTGTGGAGACCAAGAGCCACAGATTCACACACATTCTCCATGTAATCCACATTAAACAACACTGATGCATGTGTGCGAACTGGTACATACCTACAGACAGACTCCCGTAATGTCAAATCCATCAGTCCTTGTGCCAAACATCCATCAACATGTCCAAAACGATCCCCAAAAATCAGCGCGTAAAGCGCATGCCCGCGAGCGTAAGATCCCGAGGAAACTCTTCAGATCGGGATTATTTTCTGAATATGATCAGGTTTTGATCCACGGACAAAGAGCGGAAAGATCCCGGTTAAATCCACGAATAAATGCGCGTTCGCAGCTCCTTCAGCGCAATGCGCGTCCGTCGGGCAATCCGCGCGCCGCGCCAGACTCTGCGTGAGTGTGTCGGATCAGAAGCGTGTGCTGTTTTTGCGCACACACACACACACACACACACACACACACACACTGATGAATGAAAGAGGATCGTGGGGCAGATGCAGGAGGGGCAGGAGATCTCAGGATTTAAGGTGGATCATTTGAAACAAACGCGCATCTGCTTCTGGACGTCACGCACACACATTGCGCGCTCTCGATACTGAGTGCATACTGTGTTCTGTACTATATAATATATTTATAGTAAATTAAATGATAGCTAGCTGTTTGTTAATATGTGCATATAACATATAAGCCGAGGTTTGTTTCTGCGACATTTTCACCCTTTTACACTTGTGTAATAAAGACTTGTCTGGTTTCCGATTGAGAAATGCTGCATTAGTAATTTGAAACCATTTTTTTATCTTTCAGATAATGTTGATCATATAAATAAAATCTCATTAAGAGTTTTAAACGCGTTTTGCTGAAGCCGATTGTGCAGTAAAACAACTCGAAAACATCGAGTCAAAATACGAGCAATGCTGGTGCGACCTTAAGAGCTCAAACCCCCTCAGTGTGTGTGTGTGTGTGTGTGTGTGTGTGGCGGATGTGCTGCATCCGGATACATGAGAAAGGAAAGTTCAGCACAAAGTCATTTCATGCATTCAGATGGAAACGAGCCGCAGACACGCAGACACACACACACACACACACACACACACACACACACACACACACACACACACACACACACACACACACACACACACACACACACACACACACACACACACACACACACACACACACACACACACACACGCGCGCGAGCGCACACACAGTTAATTTAAATATAAGCATTTACTAATACATTATTAAAATCAATATATTCTATTTATATAATTTAACAGATATGAGCTGACAAACTAACAAGGAACAGCTGTATTTTTATTAACTAACATTAACAAAGATGAATAAATACTGTAATAAATGTCTTTATGCATTAACTAACATTAACTAATGGGACATTTTTGTAAAGTGTTACTGATCTAATATTTATTATTCATAAATAAGGCCGCACCAGAGTTGTTTTAGTATTAAGTACACTATCGTTCAAAAGTTTGGGGTCAGTAAGCTTTTTAGACAGAAATTAATACTTTTATTCATCAAGGATGAATTAAATTGATCAATAGTGACAGTAAAGACATTTATAATGTTACAAAAGATATTTCAGATAAATGCTGTTCTTTTAAACTTTATATTCATCAAAGAATCATGAAAAATAAAATGTATGAAGGTTTCCACTAAAATATGAACTCTTTTAAATATTGATCATAAGTGTTTCTTGAGCATCAGATCATCATATTCTCCTGATTTCTGAAGGATCATGTGACACTGAAGACTGGAGTAATGATGCTGAAACTCAGATTTGATCACAGGAATAAATGACACTTTACTAGATATTCACATAGAAAACTGTTGATTAACATCATAATAATATTTCACTGTATAACTGTATTTTAGATCAAATAAAATGGATGGAATTGACTTTCAAAATCCAAATAAGACGAATTTGACATAAAAACTCTAATTTTGATCAAATAAACAAACTGTGGTTATTTAATTAGCTTTTATTTTTATATCTTTCGTTTTATTTTAATTTCAGTTGAAGTTTTAGTAATTTTGTGCTTTTAATACATTTTGATTTAAGTTTTTCCATCATATTTTTTTATATTTCCACTTGTTTATATATATATACATACAGTGTTTCTATACTGTGCAGCTTCATGAAGAATGTTTTTGATGCTCTTTTGTTTTTAAATGATGATCTAAAGAACATGTAACTGAAACATTGAGAACCGTGTTTATTCCAGGTTCTTCGGATCACCGATTTGGTTTACGAGTTCTCAAAAATATATATGTTTTTTCTACAGAATTTAAAAATGTTCTCCTGTGGCTTTAAATCATTTTTTGGCCACACCCCCATTTGGCATGACAGAAATAATCTTAGATGTGTTTTAAGAGTGCAGATCTGAGAGGGTCAGAGGAATGAAGCTTTACAGCACACAGCCATAAAACACTGCTTTGTGATCGAATAAAACTTTATAGATCTATAACGTCTTTAAGGCCAGATGATCACACACACACACGCACGCACGCACGCACACACACACACTCCCTCACACACACGCACAAGTCCACACACACACACACACACACGCACGCACACACTCACACACACGCACGCACACACTCACTCACACACACGCACACACACACACTAATGCACGCACATACTCACACTAATGCACGCACACACTCACTCACACACACGCGCACACACACACACTAATGCACGCACATACTCACACACACGCACGCACACACTCACTCACACACACGCACACACACGCACACACACACACTAATGCACGCACACACACACTCACACACACACACGCACACACTCACTCACACACGCACACACACACACTAATGCACGCACATACTCACACTAATGCACACACACACTCCCTCACACACACGCACAAGTCCACACACACACACACACACACACACACACGCACGCACGCACACACTCACACACACGCACGCACGCACACACACACACTCCCTCACACACACGCACAAGTCCACACACACACACACACACACACGCACGCACGCACACACACACACTCCCTCACACACACACACGCACAAGTCCACACACACACACACACACACACACGCACGCACACACTCACACACATGCACGCACACACTCACTCACACACACGCACACACACACACTAATGCACGCACATACTCACACTAATGCACGCACACACTCACTCACACACACGCGCACACACACACACTAATGCACGCACATACTCACACACACGCACGCACACACTCACTCACACACACGCACACACACACACTAATGCACGCACATACTCACACACACACACGCACACACTCACTCACACACACGCACACACACACACTAATGCACGCACATACTCACACTAATGCACACACACACTCCCTCACACACACGCACAAGTCCACACACACACACACACACACACACACGCACGCACGCACACACTCACACGCACACACTCACTCACACACACGCACACACACACACTTATGCACGCACATACTCACACACACGCACGCACACACTCACTCTCCATCTCACTCACTCACACACACGCACACACACACACACTAATGCACGCACACTCACATACACACACACAAATGCACACACACACTCCCTCACACACATGCGCACGCGTGCAAACACACTCACTCACTCTCACACACACACACACACACACACACACACACACACACACACACACACACACTAATGCATGCACACTCACACTCCCTCACTCTCTCTCACACACACACACACACACGCACGCACGCACACACTCCCTCACACTCTCTCTCACTCACACACACACACGCGCAAACACACACACGCACACACACACACAATCACACACACACACTCAGTCTCCATCTCACTCACTCACACACACGCACACACACACACACACTAATGCACGCACACACTCACACTCCCTCTTACTCACTCACACACACGCACACACACACACACTAATGCACGCACACACTCACACACACACACACGCACACACACACGCACCGGAAGTAAACAAGTCAACGCAGTTATTTGGTATAAAAGTGTGTTTATTGTGTGTTCTCAGACTGGAGCTCCGCCGTGTTCCCGCTGGTATTTCTCGTACGTCTGTAACAGTGACTGTGGGATTCGAGGTGTGACGGCGTCCAGCGCAGCGAGGAAGTGTGTGTGGGTCACGTGTTCGGCTGCGATGTTCTCCTGCAGCGCCTGTAGAGCCGCTTCTCTGCACACCGCTGTGATCTAACACACACACACACACACACACACACACAGATGAAATGAAACTACAACAAACATTTTTGCATTCCCATTTTGCTGCAATATCAAAAGAAAAACATTCTACATTATTAATTTGTTCGCTTGAACTAACACAATCGCTACAAGTATTCAAGTTCATCCAATTTATGCGAAAGTATCAAATCGATTAATCGCATCTAGTGTGAAAGTTTGTTTATCCAATCCATGTGTGTGTATCTTGTATCTAAGGGTTTACAAATAATCCGATCTGTCCGTTTTAAAGCCTCTGTACTCAGTGGTGCTCTCTCTCCATGAAGTGCGATAAACCTCTAGTTTTCTTCCAGACACACAGAGAGAGAGCTAACGGTTTCTGCTGCAGTGTCGAGTTCTTCTAGGCTATCCGGATGCTGAGATGAGGAAACTGATCAGGAAGATTATTGATAAAGCAATCTTTAGTGGCAGAAGTTATAGGTCTAACATATTTATAACACGGACTCGGCTTTGCAGCCTTGGCTAAATGAAGTTTACATGAGACTAGATCATTTTTTACACTTTTATGCTTTTTATATGTTTAATGTGTCTGTATTTTGTATGATTTCTTTATGATTTTTTTTATTATTTTCTTTAGGATTCTTTATGATTTCTTTAGGATTCTTTATGATTTCTTTAGGATTCTTTATGATTTCTTTATGATTCTTTATGATTTCTTTAGGATTTCTTTAGGATTCTGTATGATTTCTTTAGGATTCTGTATGATTTCTTTATGATTTCTTTAGGATTCTGTATGATTTCTTTATGATGGTGTATGATTTCTTTATGATTTCTTTATATGATTTCTTTATGATTCTTTAGGATTTCTTTAGGATTTCTTTAGGATTTCTTTAGGATTCTGTATGATTTCTTTAGGATTCTTTATGATTTCTTTATGATTCTGTATGATTTCTTAAGGATTCTGTATGCTTTCTTTATGATTCTGTATGATTTCTTAATGATTCTGGATGATTTATTTATGATTCTGTATGATTTATTTATGATTCTGTATGATTTCTTTATGATTCTGTATGATTTCTTCAGGATTCTGTATGATTTCTTTAGGATGATTTCTTTAGGATTCTGTATGATTTCTTTATGATTCTGTATGATTTCTTCAGGATTCTGTATGATTTCTTTAGGATTTCTTTAGGATTCTGTATGATTTCTTTATGATTCTGTATGATTTCTTCAGGATTCTGTATGATTTCTTTATGATTCTGTATGATTTCTTCAGGATTCTGTAGGATTTCTTTAGGATTCTGTATGCTTTCTTTATGATTCTGTATGATTTCTTCAGGATTCTGTAGGATTTCTTTAGGATGATTTCTTTAGGATTCTGTAGGATTTCTTTATGATTCTGTATGATTTCCTCAGGATTCTGTATGATTTCTTTATGATTCTGTATGATTTCTTCAGGATTCTGTAGGATTTCTTTAGGATTCTGTATGATTTCTTTATGATTCTGTATGATTTCTTCAGGATTCTGTAGGATTTCTTTAGGATTCTGTATGATTTCTTTATGATTCTGTATGATTTCTTTAGGATTCTGTATTATTTGTGTGAGATTGTGTGCATTGAGGCTGGTGTTTGTGAGCCGTGTTTCTGTCTGTCAGCGGTTTGATGGCAAAACGCCTGACCACAAATTAGCACAGCGTTCAAGGACAAACACGCAGCGCAAAAATCATTTCCTATAATTACAAAACTATTCCTGTTCCAGCGGTTCAGAGACGAGTGATAGAGCAGATCTGAACGAGAGGTTCAGAGCAGATCTTCACACCAGAACAGGAAGTGGGCGCACACACTTCCTGTTTAGCTTTAGCATGAGCTGGAGTGATGAAAGAACAGTTACTGCAGGACAGACTGAGATGACAAACTCACTGAGACCAACAGCACTGTCTCTCGCTCTGATCGTGAGTGTGTGTGTGTGAGTGTGAGAGAGATCTTCATCTTACTCAGGAGGTCAGGTGTATGTGAGTGTGTGTGTGAGTGAGTGTGTGTGTGTGTGTGAGAGAGTGTGTGAGTGTGTGTGGGTGTGTGAGTGACTGAGTGTGTGTGTGAGTGTGAGTGTGAGTGAGTGTGTGAGAGTAAGTGTGTGTGTGTGTGTGTGAGAGAGATCTTCATCTTCCTCATGAGATCAGGTGTGTGTTAGTGACTGTGTGTGTTTGCGTTTATGTGTGTGTGCGAGTGTGTGTGTGTGTGTGTGAGAGAGATCTTCATCTTCCTCATGAGATCAGGTGTGTGTTAGTGACTGTGTGTGTTTGCGTTTATGTGTGTGTGCTAGTGTGTGTGTGTGTGTGTGTGTGTGAGAGAGACCTTCATCTTCCTCAGGAGATCAGGTGTGTGTTAGTGACTGTGTGTGTGTTTGTGTTTATGTGTGTGTGCGAGTGTGTGTGTGTGTGTGTGTGTGTGTGAGATCTTCAGGTCATGTGACTGGTGTTTGAGGATCTGAATAGAGGATCAGGGTGGAGTCACTAATGGCTCATGTTGCATCTATAGGGCAAAGAGACACACAAGAGCTGCTATTGAAGTCCTGGATTACAGTGTGTGTGTGTGTGTGTGTGTGTGTGTGTGTGAGAGAGAGAGGCAGACTGCAGTCAGATCCCTGTGCGTTTCACTCTGTTGTT
>CM060629.1:33532237-33537237 GCA_030578275.1 Meda fulgida | reverse complement strand
TGCATCCCCCGCTTTACACCACTGCATCCCCGCTTTACGCCACTGCATCCCCCGCTTTACGCCACTGCATCCCCCGCTTTGCACCACTGCATCCCACGCCTTACACCACTGCATCCCCCGCTTTACACCCCTGCATCCCACTCTTTACACCACTGCATCTCACGCTTTACACCACTGCATCCCACGCTTTGCACCAATGCATCCCACGCTTTGCACCACTGCATCCCCCGCTTTACACCACTGCATCCCATGCTTTACACCACTGCATCCCCCGCTTTACACCACTGTATCCCACGCTTTACACCACTGCATCCCCCGCTTTACACCACTGCATACCACGCTTTACACCCCGCATCCACCGCTTTACACCACCGCATCCCCCGCTTTATAACACCGCATCTGACGCTTTACACCACCGCATCCAACGATTTACATCAACGCATCTCACGCTTTACACCCCTGCATCCCACCACTGCATCCCAACACTGCATCCCACGCTTTGCACCACTGCATCCCCGCTTTACACCCCTGCATCCCACGCTTTACTGCATCCCCCGCTTTACACCCCTGCATCCCCCGCTTTACACCCCTGCATCCCCCGCTTTACACCCCTGCATCCCACGCTTTACTGCATCCCCTGCTTTACACCCCTGCATCCCACTCTTTACACCACTGCATCTCCGCTTTACACCCCTGCATCCCACGCTTTACACCACTGCACCCCACACTTTACACCACTGCATCCCACGCTTTACTGCATCCCCTGCTTTACACCCCTGCATCCCACTCTTTACACCACTGCATCCCACGATTTGCACCACTGCATCCCACGCTTTGCACCACTGCATCCCACGCTTTGCACCACTGCATCCCACGCTTTGCACCACTGCATCCCACGCTTTGCACCACTGCATCCCATGCTTTGCACCACTGCATCTCACGCTTTGCACCACTGCATCTCACGCTTTACACCACCGCATCCCCCGCTTTACACCGCTGCATCCCACGCTTTGCACCACAGCATCCCCCGCTTTACACCACTGCATCCCCGCTTTACACCCCTGCATCCCAAGCTTTACACCACTGCATCCCACGCTAAACTGCATCCCACGCTTTACACCACTGCACCCCATGCTTTACACCACTGCATCCCACGCTAAACTGCATCCCACGCTTTACACAACTGCATCCTCCGCTTTACATCACTGCACCCCACGCTTTACACCACTGCACCAAACGCTTTACACCACTGCATCCAACATCCAATGCTTTACACCACAGCATCTCACGCTTTGCACCACTGCATCCCACGCTTTGCACCACTGCATCCCACGCTTTACACCACTGTATCCCACGCTTTACACCACTGCATACCCCGCTTTACACCACTGCATACCACGCTTTACACCCCGCATCCACCGCTTTACACCACCGCATCCCCCTCTTTACAACACCGCATCTCACGCTTTACACCACCACATCCCCCGAATTACATCACCGCATCTCACGCTTTACACCACTGCATCCCACCACTGCATCCCACGCTTTAGACCACTGCATCCCCCGCTTTACACCCCTGCATCCCACGCTTTACACCACTGCACCCCACACTTTACACCACTGCATCCCACGCTTTACTGCATCCCCCGCTTTACACCCCTGCATCCCCCGCTTTACACCCCTGCATCCCACTCTTTGCACCACTGCATCCCACGCTTTGCACCACTGCATCCCACGCTTTACACCACTGCATCCCACGCTTTGCACCACTGCATCCCACGCTTTGCACCACTGCATCCCACGCTTTACACCACCGCATCCCCCACTTTACATACCCCACTTTACACCGCTGCATCCCACGCTTTGCACCACAGCATCCCCCGCTTTACACCACTGCATCCCCCGGTTTACACGACTGCATCCCACGCTAAACTGCATCCCACGCTTTACACCACTGCACCCCGCGCTTTACACCACTGCATCCCACGCTAAACTGCATCCCACGCTTTACACAACTGCATCCCCCGCTTTATACCACTGCACCCCACGCTTTACACCACTGCACCCCACGCTTTACACCACTGCACCCCACGCTTTACACCACTGCACCCCACGCTTTACACCACTGCATCCCACGCTTTACACCACTGCATCCCACGCTTTACACCACAGCATCTCACGCTTTACACCACTGCATACCCCGCTTTACACCACTACATCCCACGCTTTACACCACTGCATCCCACGCTTTACACCCCTGCATCCCACGCTTTACACCACTGCACCCCACGCTTTACACCACTGCACCCCACACTTTACACCACTGCACCTCACACTTTACACCACTGCATCCCACCACTGCATCCCACGCTTTACACCACTGCATCCCCCGCTTTACACCCCTACATTCCACGCTTTACACCACTGCACCCCACACTTTACACCACTGCATCCCACGCTTTACTGCATCCCCCGCTTTACACCCCTGCATCCCCCGCTTTACACCCCTGCATCCCACTCTTTACACCACCGCACCCCACGCTTTACACCACTGCATCCCACACTTTACTTCACTGCATCCCACGCTTTACACCACTGCATCCCACGCTTTACACCACTGCATCCCACCACTGCATCCCACGCTTTACACCACTGCATCCCACGCTTTACATCACTGCACCCCACGCTTTACACCACTGCATCCCCCGCTTTACTGCATCCCCCGCTTTACACCCCTTCCTTCCACGCTTTACACCACTGCATCCCATGGTTTGCACCACTGCATCCCACGCTTTGCACCACTGCATCCCACGCTTTGCACCACTGCATCCCACGGTTTACAGCCCTTTATCCCACGCTTTACACAACTGCATGCCCTGCTTTACACCACTGCATCCCACGCTTTACACCCCTGCATCCCCCGCTTTACACCCCTGCATCCCACGCTTTGCACGACTGCATCCCACGCTTTGCACCACTGCATCCCACGCTTTACACCACTGCATCTCACGCTTTACACCACTGCATCCCCCGCTTTACACCACTGCATCCCACGCTTTGCACCACAGCATCCCCCGCTTTGCACCACTGCATCCAACGCTTTGCACCACTGCATCCAACGCTTTGCACCACTGCATCCCCCGCTTTACACCACCGCACCCCACGCTTTACGCCACCGCATCCCCCGCTTTACACCCCTGCATCCCACGCTTTACAGCCCTGCATTCCACGCTTTACACAACTGCATCCCCCCGCTTTACACCACTGAACCCCACGCTTTACACCACTGCACCCCACGCTTCACACCACTGCATCCCACGCTTTACACCACTGCATCCCACGCTTTACACCACAGCATCTCACGCTTTACACTACTGCATACCCCGCTTTACACCACTGCATCCCACGCTTTACACCACTGCATACCCCGTTTTACACCACTGCATCCCACGCTTTACACCACTGCATCCCACGCTTTACACCACAGCACCCACGCTTTACACCACTGCATCCCACGCTTTACACCACTGCATCCCCCGCTTTACACCCCTGCATCCCACGCTTTACACCACTGCACCCCACGCTTTACACCACTGCACCCCACACTTTACACCACTGCACCCCACACTTTACACCACTGCATCCCACGCTAAACTGCATCCCCCGCTTTACACCACTGCACCCCACGCTTTACACCCCTGCACCCCTGCTTTACACCACTACACCCACGCTTTACACCACTGTATCCCACGCTTTACACCACTGCACCCACGCTTTACACCACTGCATCCTACGCTTTACACCACTGCATCCCCCGCTTTACACCCCTGCATCCCACGCTTTACACCACTGCACCCCACGCTTTACACCACTGCACCCCACGCTTTACTGCATCCCCCGCATTACACCCCTGCATCCCACGCTTTGCACCACTGCATCCCACGCTTTGCACCACTGCATCCCACGCTTTGCACCACTGCATCCCACGCTTTGCACCACTGCATCACACACTTTGCACCACCGCATCCCACGCTTTGCACCACCGCATCCCACGCTTTGCACCACCGCATCTCACGCTTTACACCACCGCATCCCCCGCTTTACACCACTGCATCCCACGCTTTGCACCACAGCATCCCCCGCTTTACACCACTGCATCCCCCGCTTTGCACCACTGCATCCTGCATCCCCCGCTTTACACCACCGCATCCCACGCTTTGCACCACCGCATCTCACGCTTTACACCACCGCATCCCCCGCTTTACACCACTGCATCCCACGCTTTGCACCACAGCATCCCCCGCTTTACACCACTGCATCCCCCGCTTTGCACCACTGCATCCTGCATCCCCCGCTTTACACCACCGCATCTCACGCTTTACACCACCGCATCCCCCCTTTGCACCACTGCATCCCACGCTTTGCACCACTGCATCCCCCACTTTACACCACTGCATCCCCCGAATCCCACGCTTTACACCACTACATCTCACGCTTTACACCACTGCATCCACCGAATCCCACGCTTTACACCACTGCATCCCCCACTTTACACCACTGCATCCCCCGAATCCCACGCTTTACACCACTGCACCCCACGCTTTACACCACCGCACCCCACACTTTACACCACTGCATCCCACACTTTACTCCACTGCATCTCACGCTTTACACCACTGCATCCCACCACTGAATCCCACGCTTTACACTACTGCATCCCACGCTTTACACCACCGCACCCCACACTTTACACCACTGCATCCCACACTTTACTCCACTGCATCTCACGCTTTACACCACTGCATCCCACCACTGAATCCCACGCTTTACACTACTGCATCCCACGCTTTACACCACTGCACCCCACGCTTTACACCACTGCATCCCACGCTTTACTACATCCCCCGCTTTACACCCCTTCATCCCACGCTTTGCACCCCTTCATCCCACGCTTTGCACCACTGCATCCCACGCTTTGCACCACTGTATCCCACGCTTTA
>CM060629.1:33512237-33514737 GCA_030578275.1 Meda fulgida | reverse complement strand
AATCAACTTCATATGCTAATTTATCCATCAACCCAATATCAATATTTTGAGAGAAAAGCAGATGGATGGAGAGATGATGGATGGATGGATGGATGGATGGAGAGATGATGGATGGATGGATGGATGGGTGGAGAGATGATGGATGGAGAGATGGAGAGATGATGGATGGATGATGGAGAGATGATGGATGGAGAGATGATGGAGAGATGATGGATGGATGGATGGAGAGATGATGGATGGAGAGATGATGGATGGAGAGATGATGGATGGATGGATGGATGATGGAGAGATGATGGATGGAGATATGATGGATGGATGGATGGATGGATGGAGAGATGATGGATGGATGGAAGATGGAGAGATGGATAGATGATGGGTGGATGTAGAGATGATGATGGATGGATGGAGATATGATGGATGGAGATATGATGGATGGATGGATGGAGAGATGATGGATGGATGGATGATGGATGGATGGAGAGATGATGGATGGATGGAGAGATGGATAGATGATGGATGGATGGAGATATGATGGATGGAGAGATGGATAGATGATGGATGGATGTAGAGATGATGGATGGATGGATGGAGAGATGACGAATGGAGAGATTATGGATGGATGGATGGAGAGATGATGGATGGATGGAGAGATGGATAGATGATGGATGGATGGAGATATGATGGATGGATGGATGATGGATGGATGGAGAGATGATGGATGGATGGAGAGATGGATAGATGATGGATGGATGGAGATATGATGGATGGAGAGATGGATAGATGATGGATGGATGTAGAGATGATGGATGGATGGATGGAGAGATGATGAATGGAGAGATTATGGATGGATGGATGGAGAGATGATGAATGGAGAGATTATGGATGGATGGATGGAGAGATGATGGATGGATGGAGAGATGGATAGATGATGGATGGATGGAGATATGATGGATGGAGAGATGGATAGATGATGGATGAATGGAGAGATGATGGATGGATGGATGGAGAGATCATGGATGGATGAGTGGATGGAGAGATGATGGATGGATGAGTGGATGGAGAGAGATAGAGAGAGATAGAGAGAGATAGAGAGAGAGATAGAGAGAGAGATAGAGAGAGAGATAGAGAGAGAGATAGAGAGAGAGATAGAGAAAGAGAGATAGAGAGAGAGATAGAGATATATACAGTGTATATTTATTATGTATATATACATATATATATATAGAGAGAGAGAGAGAGAGAGAGAGAGAGAGAGAGAGAGAGAAAGATATATATATATATATATAGAGAGAGAGAGAGAGAGAGAGAGAGAGAGAGAGAGAGAGAGAAATAGAGAGAGAGAGAGAGAAATAGAGAGAGAGAGAGAGAGAGAGAGAGAGAGAGAAATAGAGAGAGAGAGAGAGAAATAGAGAGAGAGAGAGAGAGAAATAGAGAGAGAGAGAGAGAGAAAGAGAGATAGAGAGAGAGAGAGAGAAATAGAGAGAGAGAGAGAGAGAAATAGAGAGAGAGAGAGAGAGAGAGAAATAGAGAGAGAGAGAGAGAGAGAGAGAGAGAGAGAAATAGAGAGAGAGAGAGAGAGAGAGAGAGAGAGAGAGAGAGAGAGAGAGAGAGAGAGAGAGAGAGAGAGAGAGAGAGAGTCTCAGGTGTTTATAAACAGAACAGGCTTATGAACCAGCATGACTGAACACTGCTCGCTGTGACGGAAGGGAGCGAGAGAAAGGCTTTATAAGGAAGAGAGCAGGGCTGTGTTCTCTCCATCTGGACGTTCATGATTTACAGCAGAAATCCACAGCTGCTCTTCTGCCTTTTCTTTGTGAAAGATGATTTCAGAGATCCACAATCCTGCAGATGTTTTTATCTCAACATAAACAGTAAAATCAGCTTTACTGCGTGCCTGAGCGTCTGTGTTCATATTAATCAAGTCAGAGTCAAACCGGCCAAACCGCTCACAAGTTATGAGCAAAAATAGCCATTTTAATACCTCCTGACCACTAGGTGGCGCTGCGCAGAAACTGTGCAGGAGAGTTATTTGAGAACAGATTGACCAATCAACGTGAAGTCCGTGATTTTTTGTCGCCATTGTATGAAGATGATCTGGTTCGATTTTCATGAAAATCATTAGAAGTCTGAAAAAGTCGTTTATTCGGAAAACTGTAAATGGCGGAAAAAATTGTATGACGGAAAATTACGTTATATGGTGCGTCACATGCCTCATAGAGTGCGAGTAATTACATTTTGTTTCTAATAGATCTGAGAACGCTTTAAGAGATTTTTCATTCGAATGAGCGTTTCTATTAAGAATTGTCTTATCTTAATTGTTAATAAGACAAAAATTAAAAAGAAATTAATGTTCGTAAAGTTAGGATAATCACCAACTTGACTAAAATGCTTGAGATGTTTAATGAAAAGTGATTCCACTGATAATAGAATTAGACGACACCATTTTATTCTCAAATTAAGAATTAAGAAATATTTAAGTTTTTTTTTTTACAATTAATTA
>CM060629.1:33499737-33504737 GCA_030578275.1 Meda fulgida | reverse complement strand
TAGAAGCTGTCCGTCGCCGAGCGACACACGCACACAGGACTGACGGGGAGCGACGGGTCAGGCTGAGGGGTCAGAGGTGAAAGGTCATGTGATGTGTTTTGCAGGATGGAGAGCCGTTCTAGTCGTGACGAGAGGTCGAGAACGACGGAGGTCTGAGTCTGTCCGTCGACGCCTCGGATCCAGTCCACGCCGATCACACACTGCCGCCCGAAATACGCCAGCGACACACTGCCGCCCGCCAGCAGGACCCGCCCGTCTGGAACACAGAGCAACACTGAGAACAATCCCAGCATTCAAAGCGGGCGAGGGATCCGAGCGTGCGTTATTACCCAGCATCCGCAGGAGATCGCTCCTGAACTCCTCTGTGTTCAGCACTGTGTCTTCAGGACTGCAACGATTGAGACAAACACAAACTATAAGACACTTCCTGAGCCTTTTGGTGAAGGTTTTTGAGGAATTACGCTAATTACAAATATGTTTATAAACATTTATATTAATATTATAAAATATTAAAAATTATAAATATTTATATATTTGTGAACTGTAAAGATAATAATTTTTTATATCTATAAAACATTTTATTTATAAACATTTATATTATATTTGTTACAAATCACGAATGTGTTTATAAAAAAGGATAAATATTTATATTCAGGAATTTGTTATAATATATTATATTTACATTACATTTTTAATATTATAAAAATATTGACAAATAAATATTTTTACAATTTAACATATTATATTTACAATATACCAATTATAAAACTTATATTTATAAAACATTTTATTTATAAACATTTAAATTATATTTATTATATTTGTTGCAAATCACAAATGCGTTTACGAAAAATTATAAAAAAACATTATTTTTTAAATAATTGTAATATTTTGTATTTATTTATAAAATTTAAAAAATATATATTTGTACAATATAACATTATATTTATGACATAACAATTATAAAAAATACAACTTATTTATAAAACATTTTAGTTATATACATTTATATTATATTTGTTTTTATTTATATATTTTTATAAATTAGAAATAGATATTCAAAATTAAAGTCAAAACTCTACATTACACGTGTTAAACAAGAGACTACTGATAAAACTGCTTACTAAAATTGATATAAAGTTGATATAAAATGTACTAATTCATGCTGGATTTTATTACAAAAATCTTACATATTGTAGCTTTAACTAATAATAGAGTCGAGTGTGTGTTTCTGCCTCCGACCAGCAGATGGAGACACTCCCTCACAGCTACAGCGTCCCTGAGGAGAACATGAGCGGCTGTGGTGTGTGTGAGGGACAGGGTCCCACACCTCGGAAACTTACAATTCAAGGACTTTCCAGGACCAATACCCTCAGATTCAAGGAATTAATGCGGGACACATCCCGAGTGAGAGCAAGGTTACATCGTTTCTTGCACAAAATAAATTCAAGCACATTTAAGGACCCGTATCTATAAGTGTTTATTTTAAAAAAACTTTCCAGGGTCTTGATTTACAAACTTTCAAGGATTTCAAGGACCCGTGGGAACCCTGGATGTGTCCAGAGGTCAGCCAGAGGTCAGCCGGGGTCAGCCAGAGTTCAGCCGTACCTGAGTCTCATCTGCAGGTGTTCGGCCTGTAGGACGGCTCCACTGATTGGCTGCAGGGTCACATGATCTCCAGGCTTCACTCTCAGACTCGCCTGAACGCTGGACTGAAGACCCACACGCCTGCCTGGAAACTGAGACGCCGGCCACGCCACACACACCTGCACACACACACACACACGCACACATACACACACACACACAGCTTTAACACACACACAGCTATAACACACACACAGCTATAACACACACACACACAGCTTAAACACACACACACACACACACACACACACATACAGCTTTAACACACACACACACACACACACAGCTTTGACACACACACACACACACACAGCTTAAACACACACACAGCTTAAACACACACACAGCTTAAACACACACACACACACACACACACAGCTTTAACACACACACACAGCTATAACACACACACAGCTTAAACACACACACACACACCTGCACACACACACACACACACACACACACACACACACACACACACACAGCTTAAACACACACACACACACAGCTTTAACACACACACAGCTTAAACACACACACACACACACAGCTTTAACACACACACACACACAGCTTAAACACACACACACACACACAAACACCTGCTGCACACACACACACCTGCAGCACACACACACACACACACACCTGCAGCACACACACACACCTGCAGCACACACACACACCTACACAAACAGCTTAAACACACACACACACACACAGCTTAAACACACACACACACACACACAGCTATAACACAATCTCACTCACACACACACACACACAGCTATAACACACACCGCTATAACACAATCACACACACACACACACACAGCTATAACACACACCGCTATAACACAATCACACACACACACACACACACACCTCCTGTTGCCCCGCGCTGCTGGAGATCAGGACAGGACGTCCGATACAGATGTTCAGTGTCTTCATGGTGTTCACACTCATCTGAGCCAAATATGAGCGCCATCGCTGAGGGGATTTATCTTCCGCTGCAAACAGTCATCAGTGTGCAAATATAGATTAAAAATACAATCTATTTGAATATGCGACATCAGGTGTCTGTAGGTTCAAACCAATGATTCGTGTTTTTAGTAACTACTGGTTTAATTATTTATTTATGCACATTTTATTATTCTTTCATGGTTTATAAAGCAACTTGAGCAATGGCTGATAAATATAAAGTAAACATTGTCATTAATAATAACTAATATTATCAATATTAATAATAATAGACTAATAAAAATTGTAAACAAAAAATTTCTGGTATATAATGACAATACAATACAATAATAATTACGATTACAATATTAGAATTAATGTTGTAATCGTAATTATTATTGTATTGTATTGTCATTATGTACCAAATATTTTTTTTACCATTTTTATTAGTCGTAGCATTATTATTATTATTATTATGGTTGGTCACGTGATGTCAAAATGGCGTGAACCGTGAGTGGGCGACCCCCTCCATGAAAAATACACCGACTATTTAAATAAACAAATAGTAGTAAAATCAGAACAAAAGTCTTGAGTGCAGCTTTAAACACGCGAGTTTATCAAAAAAGACCCGTCCAAAAAAAACATTACAGTGTCAAGCGCTGATTGGGGACCTTTGTCATATTTTACTCATTTATCGTAACTAATTAATGTAGTTAATGCGCGCTCCCGTTACCTCTCTCTGTGAAGTCTGTGACCGTTAATCCACCGTTCGGGACACATGAATCCGGTTCATCACAGATTGACCCAGATCTGTCTCCTTCTCCTTCACTCAGTCTCTTTTTCCCTTTGCCTTTCTTGCTCGATGACATGTTTGATCAGTTATTAGATGCGTGTGTTCAACACACACACACACACACACACACACACACACACACACACAAACACGGTCCACATGTGAGCATAAACTTCCCGATGTCAAAGTTCAGCTCCTCCCCGTTCACTACCGTAGAACCAAAAATATAAAGGCCGTTGAAATCACGCCATTACACAACAAAACCGTTATAAACACAAAAACCGTGTGTGTTTGCTTATCTAACATGTATTGTGTTGTGTTCAGCAGAAGAAAGAAAATCATATAGGTTTTGAACAACATAAATGGTTATTTTTGAGTGAATTGTCCATTTTAAGCAGCGCGAATATACTATTTATTTTCATATGCGCGAGTAATATAGTGATTACGGCATTGGCTCCTGAGGTTGTTTCGGTGTCATGATGTTCTGGATCATGTCGGGCGGGTTCTGCAGGGGTTCTGCTGTGCTCTGCAGGTTCTCCTCGCTGTTCAGGAGTGGTTCTGCTGCTGCTCCGGTTCGGTTCAGCTCGGGCTGTCAGGAGCGGGTCCCCCGGTCTCTGCTGTCCGGGACAGTGGACCGGTTCGGCGGCGTGACGGTCCGAGACTTTCCGCCGAACATCAGCGAGGACGAGTTCGCGGAGCTGCTGAGCGGTACATGAGTGAAATAATGAGTATATTATTATAATATTCTCTTTTATGATTATTATAATCCGCAAATTAACTTAAAAGAATAAAGATCAAGTCATGAATGAATATAGTGTAAAATGGCATGCTGTTAAGAAATACAATTTGACTTAATCATTTGACTGTGATAATAATGATTTATTAAATAATTTATTTATTAAACATTTAATTTGACATACAAATTATATTGTCATTAATTTGAGTGAAAAATGTAGGCTAACTAAAATGTTTTTTTTTTCAAGATCTTTAAACTTTGCTTATTTACAGTATTAAAATGGCTACAACAATATAAATAATACAATATAAATTGCGAAATATTATTGTAATTTAAAAATAGCTGTTGTAAGTGTAATTTATTCCTGATCAAAGCTGAATCTCAGCATCATTACTCCAGTCTTCAGTGTCACATGATCCTTCAGAAATCAGGAGAATATGAATATATGATAAACATTTCTGATTATTATCAATGTTGAAAACAGTTCATATTTTTGTGGAAACGGTCATGTATTTTAATTTCCAGGATTCTTTGATAAATAGAAAGGTCAAAAGAACAACATTTATTTAAAATAGAACATTTTCTAACATTATTTTTTTTTTTACTGTCACTTTTGATCAATTTATTATGTCATTGTTGAATAAAAGTGTGTATATTTATATATGCATCTATAATTCTGTCAAATCGATTAATCATATCTATCATAAAAGTTTTTGTTTACTATGTATAATGTATGTGTGTATATGATATATATTATTATATTTATATAGCCTATGTGTGTGTCAGTGTCTCTGCGTCAGTGGCGTTCGGAGCGGCGGGTGGCCGTGTGGCTTCACGTCCCCCTGGCCCTCAGTAGAGTGTGTT
>CM060629.1:33487237-33497237 GCA_030578275.1 Meda fulgida | reverse complement strand
CCTGGTAGATCATGTTAATAAACTCAATCTCATGGAGGTGTTTCTGTGTGGAAGTGTGGAAGTGATTAAGGCTGTGTTTACACGGAAACGATCTGAAGAGAAAACGCGAAAGCGGCGTGTCGTTATAACTTTTTATTCTGCGTTTAGTCGAGCGTTATGGGGGGAAATCCGTGTACATATGGTGACGCAGAAGTGTGTGAAATTCGCTGTAGTGTGTGTGCACTCCAGGCCGCTAGGTGGCGATGTAAAGCACTGACACACAACACCAATATCTGATAATATTTTGTGCAACTGCTGAAAACACTCTTGTATGTTTATCAGAGCTGCGAGGCAACTTAAGGTCCGCCGTATGGAAATAATCCGACATGTTGGTTGTTGTGTTCCTGTACTGGCGCACGCCTGTGACGTAACGCGTACGTGACGAGAGCCACCGCGAGCAGATTTGCGTTTTTACCCTTTAGACGGGAACGCGACGGTGGAGCGTTTTTAAGCGTTTTTTTGCTTTCACTTTTTTGCGTTTTTAAGCCCCAAAACCGCCGTCGCCGTGTAAACGAAAGCCCATCCGATAAAATATTTTTACGTTTTCACCCGCGAGCGTTCTCGTGTAAACGGGGCCTAAACCCCTGCTGAGCCTTTAACCCTCCAACAAGCCAAACAGTGACAGGTTAGATGAACTAATGGGCTCCGTCCCAAACCCTAGTGATAGATGTATGTAGGCCCTATGTAGGCGGTGAGGAAGAGCACTAGGGTTTTAGACTGATGTCTATGTAGGTGGTGAGGAAGAGCACTAGGGTTTTAGGCTGATGTCTATGTAGGCGGTGAGGAAGAGCACTAGGGTTTTAGGCTGATGTCTATGTAGGCGGTGAGGAAGAGCACTAGGGTTTTAGACTGATGTCTATGTAGGCGGTGAGAAAGAGCACTAGGGTTTTAGACTGATGTCTATGTAGGCGGTGAGGAAGAGCACTAGGACTGATGTCTATGTAGGCGGTGAGGAAGAGCACTAGGGTTTTAGACTGATGTCTATGTAGGCGGTGAGGAAGAGCACTAGGGTTTTAGGCTGATGTCTATGTAGGCGGTGAGGAAGAGCACTAGGGTTTTAGACTGATGTCTATGTAGGCGGTGAGGAAGAGCACTAGGGTTTTAGACTGATGTCTATGTAGGCGGTGAGGAAGAGCACTAGGACTGATGTCTATGTAGGCGGTGAGGAAGAGCACTAGGACTGATGTCTATGTAGGCGGTGAGGAAGAGCACTAGGGTTTTAGACTGATGTCTGTGTAGGCGGTGAGGAAGAGCACTAGGGTTTTAGGCTGATGTCTATGTAGGCGGTGAGGAAGAGCACTAGGGTTTTAGACTGATGTCTGTGTAGGCGGTGAGGAAGAGCACTAGGACTGATGTCTATGTAGGCGGTGAGGAAGAGCACTAGGGTTTTAGACTGATGTCTGTGTAGGCGGTGAGGAAGAGCACTAGGGTTTTAGACTGATGTCTGTGTAGGCGGTGAGGAAGAGCACTAGGGTTTTAGACTGATGTCTATGTAGGCGGTGAGGAAGAGCACTAGGGTTTTAGACTGATGTCTATGTAGGCGGTGAGGAAGAGCACTAGGGTTTTAGACTGATGTCTGTGTAGGCGGTGAGGAAGAGCACTAGGGTTTTAGACTGATGTCTGTGTAGGCGGTGAGGAAGAGCACTAGGGTTTTAGGCTGATGTCTGTGTAGGCGGTGAGGAAGAGCACTAGGGTTTTAGACTGATGTCTGTGTAGGCGGTGAGGAAGAGCACTAGGGTTCTAGACTGATGTCTGTGTAGGCGGTGAGGAAGAGCACTAGGACTGATGTCTGTGTAGGCGGTGAGGAAGAGCACTAGGACTGATGTCTGTGTAGGCGGTGAGGAAGAGCACTAGGGTTTTAGGCTGATGTCTGTGTAGGCGGTGAGGAAGAGCACTAGGGTTCTAGACTGATGTCTGTGTAGGCGGTGAGGAAGAGCACTAGGACTGATGTCTGTGTAGGCGGTGAGGAAGAGCACTAGGACTGATGTCGATGTAGGCGGTGAGGAAGAGCACTAGGGTTTTAGGCTGATGTCTATGTAGGCGGTGAGGAAGAGCACTAGGGTTTTAGACTGATGTCTGTGTAGGCGGTGAGGAAGAGCACTAGCACTGATGTCTATGTAGGCGGTGAGGAAGAGCACTAGGGTTTTAGACTGATGTCTGTGTAGGCGGTGAGGAAGAGCACTAGGGTTTTAGACTGATGTCTGTGTAGGCGGTGAGGAAGAGCACTAGGGTTTTAGACTGATGTCTGTGTAGGCGGTGAGGAAGACCGCTAGGGTTTTAGACTGATGTCTGTGTAGGCGGTGAGGAAGAGCACTAGGACTGATGTCTATGTAGGCGGTGAGGAAGAGCACTAGGGTTTTAGACTGATGTCTGTGTAGGCGGTGAGGAAGAGCACTAGGGTTTTAGACTGATGTCTATGTAGGCGGTGAGGAAGAGCACTAGGGTTTTAGACTGATGTCGATGTAGGTGGTGAGGAAGAGCACTAGGGTTTTAGACTGATGTCTATGTAGGCGGTGAGGAAGAGCACTAGGACTGATGTCGATGTAGGCGGTGAGGAAGAGCACTAGGGTTTTAGGCTGATGTCTATGTAGGCGGTGAGGAAGAGCACTAGGGTTTTAGACTGATGTCTGTGTAGGCGGTGAGGAAGAGCACTAGGGTTTTAGACTGATGTCTGTGTATGCGGTGAGGAAGAGCACTAGGGTTTTAGACTGATGTCTGTGTAGGCGGTGAGGAAGAGCACTAGGGTTTTAGACTGATGTCTGTGTAGGCGGTGAGGAAGAGCACTAGGGTTTTAGACTGATGTCTGTGTAGGCGGTGAGGAAGAGCACTAGGGTTTTAGACTGATGTCTGTGTAGGCGGTGAGGAAGAGCACTAGGGTTTTAGACTGATGTCTATGTAGGCGGTGAGGAAGAGCACTAGGGTTTTAGACTGATGTCTATGTAGGCGGTGAGGAAGAGCACTAGGGTTTTAGACTGATGTCTGTGTAGGCGGTGAGGAAGAGCACTAGGGTTTTAGACTGATGTCTGTGTAGGCGGTGAGGAAGAGCACTAGGGTTTTAGACTGATGTCTGTGTAGGCGGTGAGGAAGAGCACTAGGGTTTTAGAGTGATGTCTGTGTAGGCGGTGAGGAAGAGCACTAGGACTGATGTCTATGTAGGCGGTGAGGAAGAGCACTAGGGTTTTAGACTGATGTCTGTGTAGGCGGTGAGGAAGAGCACTAGGGTTTTAGGCTGATGTCTATGTAGGCGGTGAGGAAGAGCACTAGGGTTTTAGGCTGATGTCTATGTAGGCGGTGAGGAAGAGCACTAGGGTTTTAGACTGATGTCTATGTAGGCGGTGAGGAAGAGCACTAGGGTTTTAGACTGATGTCTATGTAGGCGGTGAGGAAGAGCACTAGGGTTTTAGACTGATGTCTGTGTAGGCGGTGAGGAAGAGCACTAGGGTTTTAGACTGATGTCTATGTAGGCGGTGAGGAAGAGCACTAGGGTTTTAGGCTGATGTCTATGTAGGCGGTGAGGAAGAGCACTAGGACTGATGTCTATGTAGGCGGTGAGGAAGAGCACTAGGGTTTTAGGCTGATGTCTATGTAGGCGGTGAGGAAGAGCACTAGGGTTTTAGGCTGATGTCTGGAAGATCACATGTGAACATACATGCAAAAACATACATTTTAACATTATATGTCAAATTTTGATGTTAAATCCACGATTGTTCTATACAGTATGTAATGAAATTACATCCAAGACTGACGGATCCATTACTTTTTCAAGAGAAAAGTAATCAAGTTACAGTAATGAATTTCTAAGTAGTGCATTACACCCAATGTTTTTCTGTTATAAACTGTTCAGGAAACAATAAATTATTTAAATGCATAACATTTTTTTCATTATCCAGCATGCTGAACTTGTCTTGCATTCACAATGTAGCTAAAAGTAATTCCACAAATATTTCAAACGTAATTGCCCACAAAAATATGAATTTTATTAAAAGTACAGAAATATTCTCCTGTCAGAACCCTTTAACAGCGGTTGTGTCACATCACACACACTCTCTGCTGGGCTCTACTGTACTCAGAACTACTCAAGTAACAACGTTTGATTTATAACTAGCAGCAAAACTCTATATGTAGTCCACAATCTCAAATCTAAAACTTATAAGACACTTTTTGTATGAAAATATTTGATATTGTATTGATAGATATAAATAATATTTAGATAATCTGTGAAGAAGGAATGAAAATGATAAAAATACCAATATTTTCTTCCTCAGTATTTTTGTCTTTTTTTCCCCAGTACAAATATCTTAAGTATAAGTCTTATTTTCTGAATAAAATATAAAAATGGCCCGAATGCAAAGTAGCAAAATTACATAAGATATTATGTTTTATGTTCTGAAAAATGTACAACACAAAACTTAACATCTTATGTACTTTTGCTAATTAGCGTTCGGGTCCGTCCCGGAAGAGGTACATAATATTTATTTAAAAATCCAGAGTTTGTTAAGAAGGCAAAATACACATCATTTATTTTATTTTTCAGAACTTTTAAACCAAAAATGTAAGAGATATAACCATTTAAACTAAATTGTTGCGTTATATTGTCAGGTTATTTTTGACCCCGAAAGTGAACTGTGGCTTTACAGTGAAATTATGCAGTTAAAAAAAATAATAAATGTATTTTTTGTAAATTTAGACTGTTTTGAGCATTCATGAATTACAAGTTTCAAATGTGTAAAAGTCAATGGAGTTCACACTGGAAATTAGCATATTACTGTATATGTTCTTGTAGCTAATGATATATTCAAATAAGATTTATCATAAATATAAATATATTTTCTTGCATCACACTGGTTTTCATGGAAGCGTATTGCATTCACTTGAGAGAAAAAATCTACTCTGTTTTTCTGAATTAACGAGTTAATATCTCAGAATTATGAGATACATTTTTCTTGAAAAACATTTTTTCACTCTGTTTTTCTGAATTAATGAGTTGCTCATAATTTTGAGATAATTAACTCGTTAATTCATAAAAACAGAGCAAAAACTTTTTTCCATGAAAATTTATTGAGATAATTAACTCGTTAATTCATAAAAACAGAGTAGATTTTTGCTCAAGTGAATGCGATACGCTTCCGTAGATTTTTGCTGTAGTTCTTAAAAAAAGTTAAAATTTTAAAGAATGTTTTTGATGAATAAAAAGGAGGGTAAATAAAGTAATAGCACGGTAAAAAAAACAACAACAAAAAAAAACATGGTAATATTCAAAAACGTTTGTGCATTCACTCATTAATGAGAAATTATTGATCAGATACTAAATGGTTTTAGTTTAAAAATATGAAGTTGTGATTGTTTTATACGCTTACGAACTGTATACTGTTTTTAAGGCATTAAGAGTGTTCCGATATTTGTACTGGAAAACAAGACTAATACACCGGAAGAACATCTTTCTACAGTCAGAAATATAAAACGACTAATTTCCATAAAAATATACTTGTAACTAACACAACATGCACGTGTTAAACATAACCTCTCTGTCTCTGCAGACTGCGAATGCTTGGAAGTTTCCCGGTGGTTTATCAGATCTCGGAGAAAACATCGGTAAGATTCAGATCCAGAACTCATCCGATTGAAACAATCATCATTTCTGCTGTTCCAATCATACACACATCAAACGGGCATTTATCAGATCATCTTCTAAGATTTGAGACCCTCAAGACATTCGGTTACAAAAATACCCTTCTTTACACACACGATTTGTATATTAACGGCTAGATTATTTATGATTACATTTTTACATAAATCACAATGCTGTCTCTGAAAAATAAATGATTTGTATAAACAAAGTTATTGTGTTCACATGCTGAACAACACAAATAATTTCATTCAGAAGTTTCTCATCCTGTGTTTCTGTAAATCTCACGATACAGTAAAGGGTTAATAACTGTAATATTTAAAGTTTAATGTGAATTTATTCCAAGAAAGCAGTATTTATCAGCAGCTCAGATGCTACTTATATGACTTGTACATCTACACTGTAAAACATCTTTTAAAGTTGTGAATAAACAATATTATTGGAGTATATTTTACAGGAAAATACTATTTAGTCTTTATACTTCAAAATTAGATGTGTTGCTTGCAGATTCTTTTAATTATGTAAATTTACTAGTGATTTCTGAGTGAAAATTGTTTCTACACCAAATGTTTTTCAGTGTGTAACAAAACAAGTGAGGGTCTTTACACGGCAAAAATAATCTTACTTAGCGTTTCTGTCTTGTTTTCCATATCGACGCATTCTTACATCGAGATGCATTTACTGGAGGAGCAGAAGCATGAGGATATCCAAATGATCAAAATGATTTGTGCTTAAAACAGGAAGAAAATGCCAATGGAGTCGGAATAATAATCTTAATTCAAAGGGAAAACGGTGATGTTTCTGACTCCATTGGCAGATATATGTTCTTCTATTTACATTTTTCAGAACACAAACTTAACATCTTAATTTTGCTATTTTGCATTCGGGTCTGTTTTGACCCGTTCGAGGTACATCATTTTATATTTAAAAATCCATAGTTTTAAGTGTGTTAAGACTATCAAAATAAACATCATTAATTTTTTTCCTGAATCTTTCAGATATTTGTTCTTGTTTTAAACACAAACTCGCTTCATTTTTATGCTTTTTTTTAATAAAACAAAACTAAATATCTTCAATAATTTTGCTTCTTCTCCAGTAAATGTATCTTGATTTAAGAATGTTTAGATATTTAAAACAAGACATTTAAAACATGTACTTTCTCATTTCTGATTCTATCAAAACATTCTTAAATCAAGATGCATTTACTGGAGGAGCAGAAGGACTGAAGATATCAAGTCTTGTTTTATGAAAAAATCGTTAAAATGAAGTGAGTTTCTGCTTAAAACTAGAACAAATATCTGCCAATGGAGTCAAAAAAATAATCTTTTTTCAAAAGGAAAACACGATTATTGACATATATTTGTTCTTGTTTCAAGCATAAACTCACTTAATTATGTTCAATTTTTCAACAATATCGTCAGTCATTTTGCGTCTCCAGTAAATGCATCTTAATTTAAGACTGTTTCAATATTTGTTCTAAAAAAATGACATAAATATTAAGTCTTGTTTAATGAAAAAAATCATCAAAATAAAGCGACTGTGCTTTAAACAGGGAGAAATGGTGTCAGAAAAATAATCTACTTCAAAAGGAAAATGATTTTTCTGACTCCAGAAGATATTTAAAGCAAAAACTCCTCAATTATTTGACTAAATATCGTCAGTCATGTTGCGTCGCCAGTAAATGCATCTTAATTTAAGAATGTTTTGATATTTGTGCTAAAGCCGACAGAAATGCAGATTTGCGACGCTCTCTTCCAGGAGACACGGCCGTTCGGGAGGTTTGGGAAGAGACCGGGATCCGCTCGGAGTTCTGCTCTCTCCTGAGCCTCCGGCAGCAGCACAGCCACCCGGGAGCGTTCGGGATGTCCGACCTGTACGTGATCTGCAGACTCCGCCCGCTGTCGTACCGCATCGACTTCTGCACGCAGGAGTGTGTGCGCTGCGAGTGGCTGGACCTGACGGAGCTCGCCGAGACCAGCGACACCACGCCGGTCACCAGCCGCGTCGCCAGGCTCCTGCTGTACGGGCTGCGAAAGGGCTTCCACAACATCGACCTCGCGGTGGAGACGCTGCCGGCCGTTTATTCCGGCTTGTTCTATCAGCTTTATCACCGGCCGCTGCCAGACACACACTCTCCATAGTAAACATCCCAACTACAGCCGAAGACGCCTTAGAAACAGGTTCTAAATAAAACTCTTGGGTTTTTCCTCAGGCCCCCCTGATATTTCGAGTTAATATTTCAATAATTGTATAGCACAGTCACATGTTCATGGCTCTCTGATGGTCATATGACATGCATGTTTTTAAAGTCCCCCTGTGGAGAAAATCCAGCTTTTAATGTTGTTTATGTGTCTATGTGGTGTTTTTAATATGCTTAAAGCATGTGTAAACTCATAAGTCGACAGTATTTTCTGCTTAAAACTGCAGTGAACCAAAGACAGTCTCAAAAACACTGAAATCGCTGGTGTTTCTGACGTCACAAACGACCTTGTAACCAATCAGATCAACGTGTGCTCGTCAACCAGTGGATCTCTGAGTGAGTGGAGGCGGGGCTCATTTGCATATTCATAGAGCCACGCATACTAAATGAGGCAAGGGTGTCGAGTTACATTCAAGATATTTTATCAAGAATTTTTTTAAGGGAAATTTTTTTTTAAATATGTGATTGTTGATCAAAGATCAGTTTTAAGTGATAAAACAATTGACTACAGGGGGACTTTAAACGATTGCACGATACTTTCATGTTTAGTCATTTACAATTTTCTAGTAATAAAGTACGTTTAAGTCATACTGTTAATTAGAAATTAATTAAAACAAAATTACTTATTTAAAACTAATCCATAAAATGATCCCTAATGGAAAAGGTTCTACACATGAAGTGCCTGACGGAGCCCTTTACGTTTCTAAGAGTGTTTGAGTTTCTGAGAGTGATATTTTGCACAAGAGAGTGAATCTTATAAACACTTTATCTTCAAAATACACACTGTAAGCCGGGTTCACACTGTACGAGTTATAATAGTCTCACTATAGTAGAGCTCATGATTATTCCTAAATGACAACGATTGGCCAAAATCACTGCGAACACTCAGATCTGTGTTCTGATCCAGAGAGAGCCGTTGTCATGTCTTTCATTATTCAGGATCATTATTTCTGTCTTACAATAATTCAAATTATCACAGAAGTACTGTGTATGTCACTGAATCGTTCATTCAAGAGATTCATTCAAAAGCGCTGATTCAACCAGCAGTGAAACAAGTGAAGTCTGTATGAGTGAGTCGTTGAATCATTCACTCAACCCGATTCAAATTCATTAAAACGGTTAAATAGATGCAGCAATTAACATTTTGGAAGAACCACATAACGAAGACGATGTGTGTGAAGCAAGTGTTGGTTTGTTGTTGTGTCACTAATCGCATTATCAGGTTCGGCGCTCCTGGTTTTTGATTCAACGGTTGTGTTAGGAAATTTCGTCAGAAGTCAAATTTGATCTTTTAGGATTCTCAAAATTTGTCTCAGACGGTCAAATCGTGGGCAGAGTCATACAGTGTGAACCTGGCTTTAGAAAAAATATTTTTTTACTTCATTTAAGTTACCTCAAAGAAAAGCTAAACGTACTGTTACTCGCACTGTTACTCGCAGCAACATCAACACTTGTGTTACTAAACTCAACAAAGCGTATTTTCTCGGACAAGATGATATATGAAAAAAATAATAAAGTTGTATGAAAAACATTCACTGAGTGCTTTGTCTTTGCAAAACCCTTTTTTCCCTCTAAAATACAGTATAGAAATATATATTTTGCATAAAGAGAAAACCTCGACAGAGCATCATTAAAAAAAACTCACATTTTGTGGCTGTACTGACATTCCTGAAACAAAATCCAACTGGAAATGCAGATCTGTGAACTCTTCGTGAGCCGTGAGGGAACATGTGGAACTGATGTTTGTGGAAAGTTGGATCTGAGATCGTATCGTGGGATTGGAGCCACATTACCGTAACTCATGAAACAGTCTCTTCTGAGGATATTTCTGATACAGTCAAACTAACTTTATTCAGACATTTCTCACATTATCCGTTTATTCGCTATAGTTTAGAAAATGGTGATAATATGAGCAGAACTCAGAGTTATGAACTCAGTTGATATTTCACTGGTTTTGTCCATCTTCTGTTAGACTCTCACACATGAATTATGATGAATATCTGTCAGCTGGTAAATTTAACTACACAATTACATAATACCAGTTTAGCTCAATCAATTACCAAGCAATTATTAATATTGTTCAGTCTGTGTGTAAAAAGAGCATTAGCAGTTACAGACAAACACTGAAGAAAACA
>CM060629.1:33467237-33477237 GCA_030578275.1 Meda fulgida | reverse complement strand
TTTTAATCGTCTTTTTTAAAGCTGTTAGCTACTATTTCAACCTGAAATCAATACCTGTAGGCTATCATGGCTTTTTACTGTGGGGAAAAAAAGAACTAATCTGAACTAAGAACTATATTTTCTCATCTAAGGAAGTTAATTTTATTGCACTTCCAAGTCTTTATCTATATTGTAAAAAGCGCTATACAAATAAAGGTGACTTGACTTGACTTTATTAAAGTGAATTAGTGTGAATCTCTCTCATACGTAAATCCTACATCAACAATAACCTACGGTAATTTTAAGCATGATCATAAACATAAAAATGCATGGCAAACATTGCATGTTGCCAATATTTTTGAGACCCCCAGGCTAATGTGAATAAATACAATTTGTGTCATGCTGGAAACATGTGCAACACATTTGCACTAGTCAAAATGATGTTTGAGATATCTTTAACTTTCATTTTGCCAAGTCAAAACTGAATTACAGATATCTGCAATCATCATTTAAGATGTGTGACGAGTTGAATGTCGTTTTCAATGATGTCATTGCAGATGTCTGTAATTCAGTTTTGACTAGGCAAAATGAAAGTTAAAGATATCTCTCTATCTGTCATTTCGGCTAGTCACAATTACGTTACAGATATCTTGAATGACAATTCCAACTATCCAAAATGTAATTATGACAAGTCAGAAAGACATTGTTGATATCTACAATGTTAATTCCGGATAGTCAAACTTATTTTTTAAATGTTAAAATGGCTTGCCATAGTTGTGTCAGTCAGATCAGCGAAGCACTCAATAAACGGGACAAGAGAGGACCCGTACGGGACACATACATTAGGCCCAATAATCGGGGCGTCCCGTCTCACTCGGGACAGTTGGCAACCCTAACACACACACACACACACAGAGAGAGAGAGCGAGAGAGAGAGAAACGACCTTGTAACCAATCAGATCAACGTGTGCTCGTCAACCAGTGGATCTCTGAGTGAGTGAGTGAGTGAGTGGAGGCGGGGCTCATTTGCATATTCATAGAACCACGCATACTAAATGAGGCAACGGTGTCGAGTTACATTCAAGATATTTTAAGGAATTATTTTTTTCAAGGAAAAAAACGTTTAAATAGGCCCTATGTAATTTTGGTGATTAAATATGAGTTTTAATCCTCTGGGGTCGGCGGTTTTCTTATCAGTGCGAAAGAGACTCGCATGACTTTTTGTCATACATACATACATCATTCAAAACTGTTGAATCTATACTTTTATTTATGTACACTCATTATAAAAACAAAAAGTTATACTTTTAATAAAATACAGAAAATAAACATGATGCGCGTTCTCTCAGTGTGAAGTTCAGAAGATGAACTGTAACTCAGCGAATCTCACCTGAGAGATACAAAAACAAATATTCTCCGTAATCCGTACGAAAGCAACGAGGAAGCATTTCTAATGTTGTTGTTTTGGACAGGGACCAGATGAGGAGTCCTCTGACCATGGGCAAATGAAGCAACACCTTGACAATCTTTATTTCTCAAAACTTTTCTCAGAGAGAGAGGGAGAGGGAGAGAGAGAGAGAGGGATAGAGAGAGACAGAGAGAGAGAGAGAGAGAGAGAGAGAGAGAGGGATAGAGAGAGGGAGAGAGACAGAGAGAGAGAGGGAGAGGGAGAGAGAGAGGGAGAGAGACAGAGAGAGAGAGAGAGAGAGAGATTTACATAAATAATAAAAAACATAAGTGTGGCAAAAACATGGAAGTTATTTGAATGGCATGTTTACTACATTTATGTACTTCAGTATCGTTGTGGGATTTGGTTATTTTGCTGTTGTTTGCTGTAAGGACCTTTGAAATAACTGAAATAATCTGGCGAAGTGATATGGAACTGTAACGCTGTCAAAACCTGCCGGAACTACTTTAGTCCTGCGTTTCCCTGAAATAACGGAACATTTCTCTTCTTCCTGAGTCTCTCCATCATTGTCCGATTCCAGTTTGAACATAAAAGGCTAAAAGTTGCTGAAATGTTCAGTGTGTCTGTGTGAGGTAACACACACACACACACACACTCTCTCTCACACACACACACACACTCGGACACACACACACACACACACACTCTCACACAATCATTCACACACACACATACACACACACTCGGACACACACAGACACACACACACACACACTCTCTCACACACACACACACACACACTCGGACATACACACACACACACACTCTCACACAATCATTCACACATACACATACGCACACACACACTCACACACAAAGGCACACACACACCTCTCCTCAGCTGCTGTTGCCATGGAGATTATTACATCACCTTAGAATCAAACAAAGAATACTTTCAGAAACCTGACGCAATCAAAACAAACATGTTTCCTTCATGAAGTGGTCATGGCACCAGAGCTCATCTGACTGCAGTGTTTGTAGACTGAGACTGTAACACACACCGGCTGCAGGAAACATGCTCTCTGATTCTGGAAAACAGACACATCATTCCATAAGTAGCCTACATAATTATTATTTCAAATTTATAGATAGAACCGTTTCTTAGGGCTTTAAGATTCCAAATCTTTTTTTCTTTTCTTTTAAAAGCATATATAGTAAGAACTTTCCTCCACTAAACAACATGATGTCCAAAACACGTGTTTGTCACAAAAGTGGGACGTTGAAAAGACGTCCACTGAGGAGCCAGAATGAAAGCTTTTATGACGTCTTTTTTTGGCGTGTTCTGGACGTCCGATCTGGACGCTCGTGGACCCTCTTCCTACAAGGTTAGAAACTAGTTCAAATGTGGCCATTGTGGACATATCATTTATGGCCTCATTTAGACAATGTATACTGTTTCTGGACCAAACAAACACTCAGGATGCATGAAATTAAAACTCATTTTTATATCAATGTAATTTCCTTACATTGTTTAGATGAGGTTTAGATGTTGGTTCATTTTAAGTCCCCATTGTGGTGATCAGTGTGTGCTTTAGTTGGGCTCTTGGTCCCAGTTCTTCTTACTTTAGCTTTTCTTTGGCTGTTGTAACTGTGTGTGTGTAACACTATTGTTGTGGCAGAGAGAGTCAAGAAAAAGCACAGTCGGCCGTCATCAGCTCCATGTTGATGAGGACTAAATGAGCTTTTAATGATGTGTTTAGACTATAGTCTTCATATCTGACATTTATAACCACCTATCTTCTGGAACTGTATTATGTGGACCAGTACCATTAAAATGATCACTTATTTGAAGGATAAGATGTGTTTTGGACATGATGTTGTTTGCAGTCTCGGGTTAGTGTAGCACACAGCAGGAGCGAGAGATCTGTCACCGCAACAGACACACAGCGACATCTACTGGACACGCCATGGCGTTTCTGAACTGGTTTCTTTTCATGTATTCATTCAAGTATAAAATATGCCATTCATAAAGGAAATGACTGTAATGCAACTCTTGATGAGGATCGGTTCTGATTTCTAAACCATGACATTGACTTTGACGTCCTTTATATGGGTTAAGGGGAAAGCAGGAACCGCTGCTGCCTCGCACTCAGTTTCACTGCCGACTGTTTATTCACAGTACCAACTGTTTATATATTCATTTTGCAATACCTACTTTACAGCACTTTCTCGGATAGCTTGTGTCCATACTTTATTTGCACTATTTTTGTTATACTGCTCAACTTAGCCTAGTTTATCATTGTATATATCTATCTGTAAAATTCTGTTTATAGTAATAGTCATCTTTATATATATTCAGTGATATCCATGTCCTGCACTTGCTGCTATTGCACTTCTGGTCAGACCTAAACTGCATTGGTGCCGTGTGTGTAGCCTATCGTGTAATGACAATAAAGTTGAATCTAATCTAAATAAGGTGAACGGGGTCGCAGTGTTAGCCTATACTGGTTTGACGAAACACCATGGTATGAACATGTATGGATGATATACTTACTCCCAGTATAAGGCTTTGCACTGGCAGCTCATTATCTCTGAGCTTTAACCCCTTATACACCAGCACGAGATCCCGCTCACTCGCTTAAAACACATGGGTGATGATAGCGCTTTTTCCTGCGGAATTCCCTGCCATCTGACATTAGGAAACTGAATCCTTAGTGTGTTTAAAACGTGGGGTCCTTCGGCCCAAATGGACCCGAAGCATATATATATATATTTAATTTTTTTTAAAATCATAGCTTCATCGGAATGGTCTGAAATTTGGTGACTTTGTTGGTACTCGGTATATGAACACCCAAAGAAACTGGGGACAGGATTTGAATAATCTAAGTGGTTGTAAAAAAAAATAGTTACACTCAGGACCTTCGGGTCCAAATGGACCCGCATCGGAAATGAATGGCAAATTGGCAAAAATGTGAAAATACCGAGTTTTTTTGTGCGTACAATCTACAAATCAGCCACGATCCAGAAAAAAAGCACACAACAGTGAAGGAGTGAATCTATAAAGTGCAAAACACACACAGACACACACACACACACACACGTTTATACATAAACAAACTAATAAAGTAATAATTCAGATTACATATTTGTTTTGCATTTTTTAAATGCTCAGTTTGTCCACCAGATGGCATCCATCTCATTTCAAAAATTGCTTTCATGAGGTCTAGGCTTGACTCTAAAATGAAATACAGCTTTTAAAAAATAAAAAAGTAAATATTTTTTTAAAATGATTTTCTATTATATTCAATGGGGGGAAAATGGGTCATATTTATTACATAAATATTAATTATAAATCATAAAATTATCTCAAAACACCAAAAAAGAAAAGAAAAAATATTATAAAAAACAAGAAAAAAAAAGATGATTTTCTTTTAATAAATATGAATGCCACCCTTTCGGCCCATTTGGACCCGAAGGTCCTGAGTGTGACTGAAATGAAGGACCCCAGAGGGTTCAAAAGTATTTGTTTAGGCCTACATGATTGTTTGTAGTTGTCGTATAATTATTATTTTTACTTTTGATAAATAGTAAGTAAGTATCTTTTTATTTGGCATTTTATTTTCATTTGTTTTTATCATATTGTTTTGAATTATTGTATGTTTTATCTTGTTTCTATTCTTGTGAAGTGCTTTGAGATACTATACACTTGAGGCGCTATAGAACATAAAGTTTATTATTATTATTAGTATAAAGTGAAACATGTTATTTAGTGTATTTAAACAATGATAACTGATCCTCGGTTTATGCTGCGATCACTGTGAAGAGTTTTAAAAGAGTGGCTTAAGTATTGAGAAATGTTTCCTAGGGATTATTTTTTTTAAAATCAATAAGTAATTAAAATCTGATGTGAACAAAAAATAATTGAATATTAATGTTTTGACAAAATCAAGAATAGAGACAAAAGCATTTGAGAAATGTAAGCCCTGAAACTCAAAATAGTGATTATGTTTATTTCCATGCATAATCCATTACAAATAATTATCATCAAAAAGACATTATACCCAATATTATACCCATTATTGGTCAATTATCGGGATTCTAAGGGATTGATGTTTGTCTCGGAGCGGCACCAGCAGCCATCAGAAGATTTTAGACAGACGAATGATCTTTTACAGCAATCCGTGTCTTCACACCCTTCTCCAGTGTGTTCCATCAGCACAGCCCGGGCACGGGTACATGGACACTGAATGCTTTCGTCCTTTTAATATGTCAAAGGAATCATTTTACAGTCTCTTAGCATGTTTAAGTCGCTGCTGGAACAGCCCAGATCGTCACATCTCTCGGCCCTCTCCAGTTCCTCCCACACTGCCAGCAGAACGCGTGTGTGTTCCCGTCTTTACTGTGCAGAACACACACTCAAGGCAGAGCTCAGACGAGGGCTTTCTGTCAATGGAGGATCCACAACCGGGACACAAACAAGCAACAGCAATGGGGAGAAAGAGGCCGTGAAGAGAGCTAAATAGACATCTGGCTTATAACAGAGAGAGGGAAAACCGCTTTTAATATCAATCCTCTTATAGCTGCATTTTCCTGAAGTGTGTCTTTAAAATAAAGTTGTTCCCCGTGTGTCAGCAGTGTCTCACTTCACCATACGGACACACTTTTATACACTTGTCCCTGTGAAAAAATGCAAGATTGTTGAGATATTAAGTATCTAAATTTTAAAATGTCATGCCTAAAAAACAGGAATATTTCAATTTGTTTAATTCACATGCAAGAGATTGTATAATTTTACTACATTAATCTGAGCACATTAACTTATAATAAAAATAATTTTAAAACAATCATAAAAATCCTCATATAAGATAAATCAGTCCTCCAGACTGCAAATCGAGGCTCACATCTGTGAAAGTCGTGTGTATTCCACAAGTCGAGGGGATTTTGGGAGTAAGGATCACTACACCAGACAGGTTAAAGGTGTGAGCTAAAGAAGAAGAAGTCTGCAGTATTAACATGCCTCCACACACACTTACACATGTTTCCAATTATGCCTCTTACTTTTGCACTTTTCTGATGTGGTCACTGGACATTTACACACACACACACACACACACACACACACACACACACACACACACACACACACACACACACACACACACACACACACACTCAATAACGCACGCTCTGTGTTTCTACTTTAAATGTGCATTGTACTACATTTTATAATATATTGCACTTTGTATCGTTTTTTAGACAACTGCATTGAGCTGGTCTCTGCACGTGTATCCTATATTTTTCTCCCCTTTAATATGTTATTTTTATATATGTTCAGATTTTTTTAATCTATATATATTTACTGTTTACACTTCTGGTCAGATGGTTTTTTTAAGAGTGTACTAATAAAACATAGTATATGGTCAGTAGGCTATAACATGTTAAAACAAATATGAGAATCGAATTTATTGATAAGTATGACAAAAAAGTGTAATGTATTCTGATGACGATGAACATGTACACAAAGTTGTATGTCATAAAAATGTAATCTATGTATGTTTTGTACATACAAAAAAATAAAAAAAATTAAGTACTTTCGAGCTGTAAGCGCCATAGCACGTCCCAGCCGGGTTCGTCACTTATTGGGGTCCCCTGGAAACATTTCCGTTGTGGTCTATTTGCGAGTTTCTGTATTTGTGGTGTTGTGAGTATTTGGAGCACACGTGATTCGTGAAACTGATGAAGGTGTTTTCTTAATTTGCGGGTGTTATTTTCCTATTTGCATTTGTTTTCTTTAGCTGCAGCGCGTTGAGCGCTCTCGGCCACCGTAGTCCAGGGTGCTCCGGGAGTGAAGTCAGATGTTTGAAGGGGCTCTTTGGGTTCGGGAATTCAAACAAGTGCAGAAAAGAAAAAATCCAAGGCAAAAAATTATTTAAAAAGGGTTTATTTACTGGCTATTTCATTATAGAAAATTAAAAGAAGCACATGGAGAAGCAACCCACGCGTCACAAACAGCTTTCTTCAGGGTGTGCTCTCCAAACCAACTTTTTCCCCGTGTGTGTGTGTGTGTGTGTGTGTGTGTGTGTGTGTGTGTGTGTGTGTGAGTGTGTGTGTGTGTGTGTGTGTGTGTGTGTGTGTGTGCTAATAAACACCTTGAGTGACAGTTTCCACAAGAAGCACAATAACACATAGCCTACACATACACAGAGACTCCACTAGGTGGCTATATTGCAAATTGAATCCAAAAACAAATGTAGGCTATGCCGAGAAAAAAATGATCACACAAAAGGGCTGAAATCTATTTCTTCATTCAGGGTACACTATGGCCTGTAAATCATATAAAATGTTTCTCTCTGTAGAAGTCATTTTAATCCGTCACCACTCCTGGTATTATTTTTGATTGTTTCTAAACATTAGGCCGTCTGGATTAGGCTACACTTGTGCCAGTGTTTTGCCATGATAGAATAATCCACATGAGCTTTTCTAATGGCCTTTTTATGCTCCGAAACTTTCTTTGAGTCGTCTCTCGGTCCGGCCCACATAAAAGCATTCACATTCAGGCTACTGTATCCAGTTACTCTCACCGTGTAATAAAAACCCTCTCTCATCCTCATACAATTTCTATGATGTATTCAAGGGGGAATTTTAGGTGTGTGTTGTGGAATGTTTTTCCTTTTGAAAGAACAAGAAACTGGTTTGACTTGTTTTGTGTTTATTGATGATACAGCCGGGATTCCCCCAGCACTCCCAAATCTCCCTAAGCTCAGCTGATATTTAATTTTCCACGTGACACTTTATTTTCTCTTTCAATAAAAAAACATTACAAAGGAATTCCACTTATGGGTATTGTACTATATTATGATTGCTGATTGTGTACATGTTTAGTCGTGAGAAAGCTTTAGAGTTCTGCATATGTCCAAATATTTTTCAGAATTGAATTTCAAGAAGTTTGTTTTCACGAAAATAAGAGCATGTCATTGTTACACAACACCACCAACCAAAATGTTGTTGCTTTTTTTCCCATAATGCATGATAAGAATATATTGTGTGTAAATACTTTGGCCTGATGTAGATTAGAAGTGCGATCAATAAAGTGAAGTGATTGCAGTACTGTACAACAGTAAACACGGTGAGCACTGCAATGTAGCTTTTCCTGTATATAAGTTAACCAATTTTATAAATCTTTCACAGTATGTCCATAAACCCACCCACCGCTCCGGCCCATCCCGGCTTCAAAACCTGGCAACACTGTCTCTTCATTGGCATTTTTGGAAAAACTTTAAATGTGAGGTTCAAAGTGCTCTTTAACTCTAAGATTGATCCTTTTATCAGCCTCATAATCAAGAATCATAGGTTATACAAATAAAACAATTACAGTAATTATATGGCTATAATGCTGTGGCACTTTGCAAAGCAATCGTGCTGTATGTAGCCTAGCTAAAAACAAATCAGTGCAAAAGGAAAGGTATGATTTTTACATTTATATAGCACTCTTTTTGAGTACTCACACTAGGAACAGCACGATCATGCACGTGACATACTTATGCATAAAGTAACAACATTTAAAGGACACATTCTCTTTCTGCTCGATGAGCCCGATCTCATGAAAGTGCGTATCTATAGCACAAGTTTAATTTCTCGGACCATTTATACTGCACAAATAGTTGTTGCGTGCATATGATACGCACTTTATGGCGTGTAATCGCCTACACACGCACTCCACACCCCTAATGCTACCCAAGGGCTTTACAGTGCGTTTCATTTGCGCGCAAAAACTATTTTTGGCGTCTAAATGGCGCGAGAAATAAAACTCTTATATAGATACACACTTTCATGAGATCGTGTTGGCTGTGGGAGTGAAGATGTATAAACATGAGGCGGTGTACAGGTACGCACGCTTTGAGTTACTGCGCAGAAAAACAACACCACAAAACGCACTGACAAACTAAAAGATATGATATATTATGATCCACTGTAAAAAAAACAACAACTTAGCAATTATAAACTTCAGTGTTTATTTTTGTGCAACATGGACTTGATTGTTTAAATTGTGTGATTTGTAGGCATGTGTTCCTTCAGTTGCGAGCCTGTGCGCTTTACCTGAGGTTTCAGGGTCAGGTCCGGCAGGTGCGCACGGACTGGGTTCAGTAATGAAGGCTTTCAATGACCAAAAAATTATTCAGACTGACAAAATAATAAAAACAACATTTTTCTTCTAAATAACAATAAGCGTCATTAATAATAAAAATTAATAATTGCATGACAATTTGTAATATTCTTCTTATTATATTCTTGTGAATGACTGGTACTCCACATCACATCATCATCACTATTGTACACCCCAATACAAGTGACGTGATACGAAATGAAATGCTAATTGTTTCAAAACACGTGCTGTAAAATAATGCATTGTGATGGTCTCGATCTCCACGTGGGAGAAGTTCCTCTTCTGTGCCGTCTTCCGTGTGTCCATGGCGTAAAATAAGGGCGTGGGGGGCGGAGACTTGAGTATATAGGGGCGTGGTATTCTAATGACGATCGCTTTCAGCCGCGGCATTGATCAAGGGCAGGTATTGCGTACACCTGGATACCTTAAAGGTACACACAGCTTCATAA
>CM060629.1:33437237-33462237 GCA_030578275.1 Meda fulgida | reverse complement strand
ACGTCTGAAGCACGTCAATACACACATCACGTCTGAAGCACGTGCAAACACACATCACGTCTGAAGCACGTGCAAACACACATCACGTCTGAAGCACGTGCATACACACATCACGTCTGAAGCACGTGCAAACACACATCACGTCTGAAGCACGTGCATACACACATCACGTCTGAAGCACGTGCATACACACATCACGTCTGAAGCACGTGCAAACACACATCACGTCTGAAGCACGTGCAAACACACATCACGTCTGAAGCACGTGCAAACACACATCACGTCTGAAGCACGTGCAAACACACATCACGTCTGAAGCACGTGCATACACACATCACGTCTGAAGCACGTGCAAACACACATCACGTCTGAAGCACGTGCAAACACACATCACGTCTGAAGCACGTGCAAACACACATCACGTCTGAAGCACGTGCAAACACACATCACGTCTGAAGCACGTGCAAACACACATCACGTCTGAAGCACGTGCATACACACATCACGTCTGAAGCACGTGCAAACACACATCACGTCTGAAGCACGTGCATACACACATCACGTCTGAAGCACGTGCATACACACATCACGTCTGAAGCACGTGCATACACACATCATCACGTCTGAAGCACGTGCAAACACACATCACGTCTGAAACACGTGCATACACACATCACGTCTGAAGCACGTGCATACACACATCACGTCTGAAGCACGTGCAAACACACATCACGTCTGAAGCACGTGCATACACACATCACGTCTGAAGCACGTGCAAACACACATCACGTCTGAAGCACGTGCAAACACACATCACGTCTGAAGCACGTGCATACACACATCACGTCTGAAGCACGTGCAAACACACATCACGTCTGAAGCACGTGCAAACACACATCACGTCTGAAGCACGTGCAAACACACATCACGTCTGAAGGACGTGCATACACACATCACGTCTGAAGCACGTGCATACACACATCACGTCTGAAGCACGTGCATACACACATCACGTCTGAAGCACGTGCAAACACACATCACGTCTGAAGCACGTGCATACACACATCACGTCTGAAGCACGTGCAAACACACATCACGTCTGAAGCACGTCCATACACACATCACGTCTGAAGCACGTCCATACACACATCACGTCTGAAGCACGTCCATACACACATCACGTCTGAAGCACGTGCATACACACATCACGTCTGAAGCACGTGCAAACACACATCACGTCTGAAGCACGTGCAAACACACATCACGTCTGAAGCACGTGCAAACACACATCACGTCTGAAGCACGTGCAAACACACATCACGTCTGAAGCACGTCCATACACACATCACGTCTGAAGCACGTGCAAACACACATCACGTCTGAAGCACGTCCATACACACATCACGTCTGAAGCACGTGCAAACACACATCACGTCTGAAGCACGTGCATACACACATCACGTCTGAAGCACGTGCAAACACACATCACGTCTGAAGCACGTGCAAACACACATCACGTCTGAAGCACGTAAAAACACACATCACGTCTGAAACACGTCCATACACACATCACGTCTGAAGCACGTGCAAACACACATCACGTCTGAATTACGTGCAAACACACATCACGTCTGAAGCACGTGCATACACACATCACGTCTGAAGCACGTCCATACACACATCACGTCTGAAGCACGTGCAAACACACATCACGTCTGAAGCACGTGCATACACACATCACGTCTGAAGCACGTGCAAACACACATCACGTCTGAAGCATGTGCAAACACACATCACGTCTGAAGCACGTGCATACACACATCACGTCTGAAGCACGTGCATACACACATCACGTCTGAAGCACGTGCAAACACACATCACGTCTGAAGCACGTGCATACACACATCACGTCTGAAGCACGTGCATACACACATCACGTCTGAAGCACGTGCAAACACACATCATGTCTGAAGCACGTGCATACACACATTACGTCTGAAGCACGTGCATACACACATCACGTCTGAAGCACGTGCAAACACACATCACGTCTGAAGCACGTGCATACACACATCACGTCTGAAGCACGTGCAAACACACATCACGTCTGAAGCACGTGCATACACACATCACGTCTGAAGCACGTGCATACACACATCACGTCTGAAGCACGTGCAAACACACACCGATATTGATTGGCAGATGGCAGCCTGTGATATCACGGAGCAACGAGGATATTAAAGTGCAGAGAGTTACACATCATCCACACTTTGTCTGAAGGAGAAGTGCATGGCCTGAAATATGACAGACAGATACCCTTGATTATGACACAAATATATTAATACACTCTTAAAAATGAAGGTTCCTAAATAGGGGTCATAGAAGAACCATTTTGGTTCCCAAAAAACCTTCTAGTGAATCGTTCTAAAAAGAACCATTTTCTGAGATGATTTGCCGCTCGTTCCTCCTCGTGTCAGTTCAAACATCCAAAAGTCATTTTTTATTAACTTTGAGAAAGGTTTGTGTAAGAGAAATAATCATTCTGTTAAATTTAATGTAATGGTTCTTTATCTGCATCATTGACTCCATAAAGAACCATTTTGTTCCACAGAAGTTTATTTATAGTGGAAAAAGGTTCTTTAGATTATTAATATGGTCAAAAAATGGTTCTTTTTAGAACGATTCACTAGAAGGTTTTTTGGGAACCAAAATGGTTCTTCTATGACCCCTATTTAGGAACCTTTATTTTTAAGAGTGTAAAATACAAAGTAAATGTAATCTTCATAATAATAATAATTCACTATTATATTGTCTTATACTTAAATTCTGTTCCAAAAACATGGAGTTTCATGTCCTGTTTATTCACAAAAAAAGTTTTAGTAGAAAATATATGTAAAACAAATATGTTGATAGTGTATAGTTTTATACATATATATATATATATATATATATATATATATATATATATATATATATATATATATATATATGATATAAGTGTTTTAAGCATTCATTCATTAATCAATCAATCATTCTTTTCACACATTGATTTTTTATTAACACATTATTAGATTTTAATTTCAGACATTAAATAATTTGAACCCAGCTAGAAAGGAAGTTTGATTGAAATGATGGTTCATCTGATCTTTGCCATTTCAGAGCAAATACACAGTTATCAAGACATATCAAATATCATCAAGGAGCTGAAAAACTATGAGATATATATTCATAGTCTTAGTTTAAACAGATTCAGCTAACTGCAGCTCCTAGCATATGATTATGATTTACAGCACATCTGCTCACAACTTCAAAACTTCCCCTTGCTTTGGTGCGACGTCAGCCGAGCACAACACGAAAGGAGTAGATGTTTGCAGACACTCTCTGGAGGGCTTCAGACACACGAAGCAAAACTCTTTGCAGCATTTCTGGCATGTCATGATTTTACACCCCACCTTCAGGTGTTCAATCAGCACCCCACAGAACGGGCAGGCCCGGATCGCTGGACACCGCACGTTCTGCACAGATTTCAAAGTAACCATTGAACAGTCTTTTAGGAGCTCCTGGTCCTTGATGTTGCAACCCACATTTTCACACTGATCCTCACGAGGCCGCGGGCCTTTCCACTCTCTCTGACACTTCCAGCAGAATTCATAGATTTTCCCGGTCCGTTTTGTGCAAACTAAGCACTCTACGGCCAGATTGGTCGTGTGCACCCTCTCTATAAAAGTGCCACAACCAGGACACTGCAGAAAGATCAAATACAGCGATGAAGAAACAATCACAGGAAATATACACTCTAAAAAATGCAATTTTGGGTCAAATATGGACAACCCCAGCCATGCATTGGGTTACATTTTTAAATTGCATTTTTAATCCAACGTTTGGGTTTGTCCATATTTGACCCAAAATTGGGTTAAAAAACTGCATTTTTTTTAGAGTTGGGTCAATACTGGGTCAATTGCGTCAATACTGTAAATATTTCAAATGAACACGATACAGGTAAAGACTCAGAAATGTACGTACATCCTTTATGTCAACTAACTTCTTAGCAGCATTTGTTCCAAGCACATCCCCAAAACCTATTCGCTCATTATTTGAGAGTTTGGCTGATTTTCGGACTTCATCGTATGGCCATTCTTTCTCACACAGTGGACACTTAAACACAATATCTCCCTGAAATTAAATAACAAAGCTTATAGTTAGACATCATAGTGTTAATATGACATTATACTTCGTTTTTTCTAAAGTATGAGAGGTAAAAGGATAGGATATTTTGTTTTTCCTACAAATGACAGCACAGAAATAAAGTGCATTAATGAACATGGCTGAAGCTGCAGAACAGAAATACTACCAGGAGAATATCAAACAACTCCCCATCCAGAAACACAGAACTTTAAACTTTACTGTGCTCTAAAAAATCAAGTAAACACACTCACATCTAACAGTTGAGCTTTGCAACAGTCTGTCAGTGACATCGGATCTGCGACATGGCCGCAAGACAGCTGAACTCTTAAAACACCAGGGTCATCGTCAAATACATCTGAGATATGTACACAGGTATATCTGTCATATAGCATTCATGAAAAATAATGCATAATATTCGGTAAACCTTGTGAAGATCATACACAATCTGACTCTGCAATTCTTCTTTCATATTCTCACTGGGGAACTATAGGGTTGTTCTCATTCCGATTTCGATGCCAAGAGAGCTTGTAAAGTTTGGGATTCAAAGTAAATATGTGTTTTTTGTAGATTGCGATCTAAATAGGCTATCAAAACAAAATATTATTTAGGGCGGTTATTGCCAATATTGCAATTATAGGCTAATGCAAAGCCATCCAATTAATTCAGGCTTCTTGTAAATCTGTGTCTCTATTAAAGGGAAAAATAGTCTCACCATTAATAACAACGGAAATAGGCCTAGCTAGTTTTTGCTCGTTTATTATATGCTATGATGACCCAATAAATCTACGTATTAAACGATGTCGTGCTGAACTTACCGAGATCGCTGGGTTTTTGCACGACTTGAATGCCTCTGTCGGACAAAGTGAGTTTTTTCAAGTTTTTGGCCATGTTCAACAGCAGTGATCTCTTCTGTGTCCTCAGTGCTGTCTCAGCTCTCAACAGTTTGTTTTACTCTGTAAATGTGAAAGTATATTCCGTGTTTCAGTGTTTGGACTCGGTTATTATATTCTCCTCCCCCTTCTGCCATCAGTTACATCTGATCTATGTTCGCGGTCTAATTAAAACATGTAGCCTATAATATAGCCTTCATTAGCCATATTAAATTGTATTGATAACTCATGTTTCAATAACATAATCGATCCAGCTGCAGTATATTATATGGTTATGAGTTGTTTCCTGGATTCATCAGTCATCGTTTCTTTTTCTTTCGTTCTCTATTAAGGAGGAGCTAAAACGCAAAGAAAGCAAATAAGGAAAGAAAGAAAAAAATCGATGCAGTATTTTTTTAGACATGAAAAGCGCTTACTTTCTTGTGTTAGTGTCAATGCATTTGATACTGAATTAATTCCTGCGATTTAATCTTCTTCTATCCGACCTGCGCATTCTTTCTCTCTGAGGTAAGTTTTCAAATATCAGTAAATGATTTATTTCCTATTGAAGCCTATTCGATTAAACAAACTATGCAGATTAACGAGGGAATGCACTGATAAATCATATAGGAGTGAATTCAGAAACACTTGAATGGGAAAAAGTGTCCCAATCAACCTGAATTCACCCTATCTATTTGAAACGTTTATCAATACATAATAAATGATTATGCTACAGTTTAGTATTCATCAAGTAGTATGACATACAGTAATAGATCTATTCCATTCCATACATAACCGAACTTTGATTAGTCTGAATTCTGAAAAAAAACGTAATTAGGAATGCTTTTTTATTTAGCCTACTTTATGTCAAAATTACTATAATTCAGAATTTCTAAATGTTCAGACTCGACTATTGCAACACCATAAAATAGAATGAAAAACTCTTATTTATTTATTTATTTTTATTTTTTATATGTATTTTTTATATAGGCTACCATATTAATAATAGCCTTCTTTTTTCTTGTTATTATTTGTCCTCTTTGTCCTCCAACCTCCCCCTCATTTCTGATGTTATTATTGATTATATCCTTATGACTATATTATCAAATCTTCCTCATCCTTCAGTTAATACAATTTTTTTTCCTGTCTTCTATTATTATTTAGTTAATTTTTATTACGTCTGTTGTATTTGTAAGATGTTCCTCTGTTAGGTTACTTCCACTCACACACCCAGTTATACTCACACACACACACACACACACACACACACACACACACACACACACACACACACACACACACACACACACACACACACACACACACACACACACACACACACACACACACACACACACGTTTATGTACATGTTTACGTGTTGATGTATGTGCCCTTGTTTTTTTGTTGTTGTATCAGTCACTTGTAAGTATTGGATTGCATAATAAAAAAAGAAAAAAAATCCTGGTATTCGTCAATAGGTTATTTCAGCCCGGTCTCCAGAAACTGCGTATCTATACCACGAATTAAATTTCTAGTGCCATTTATACGCTAAAATAGTTTTTGCGTGTAAATAATAAGCAGTTTTCGCGTGCATATGATACGCACTTTATGGCGTGTAATACACACGCACTCCACACCCTAATCCTTCCCGTAGCATATGCACGCAAAAACATTTTTGGCGTATAAATGGTACGAGAAATTAAATTTGTGATATAGATACGCACTTTTATGAGATCGTGTTGGCTATTTCAGTCCCCCTAAAGTGGTGGTTCACCAAAATGAAATGTTAAAAGCTTTTCACAATACTTTGGTAGCTATGTCTATTGTAATGAATAGAAATAATTTTTGCATTAAAAAAAAAATCCAACATCTGTTGTTATTATTATTTTTGCAGTCATCAAATTAAAAAAATTCTTATATTTACAAGATGCAATTCAGGTGGTCAGTCAAAACATTGGAAATCTTTTGTTTGTCATTTAAATAAAGGTGCAAGAGAATGAACATATCACAGAATCTTGTTTTTATTGTGTTTTACAAAATGTCCCAACTTTTCTGGAAATGAGGTTGTACTTTTACCTGAATTCCAGTCATTTATTCAATGGTGTGTGTGTGTGTATTTATATCTAAAAGTGAATGTGACTTTTTGTCTAGTTTGCAGAGGACACGACCCTGGTTGGCTCGCCTGTTTTCAAAGAGAGATGAGTCAGCATATCTGAAGACAAAAACCTCACAACACACATGGTCAGATAATCAGATTAGCATCATGGAAATGATCAAAGCTACACACATGGAAGATACTTTGTATTTGGTAGTTCTTGGAATACTGCTTGGAATATTACTTGTAATAGGTAAGTTCAGTTAAACGAAAATACTGTCATCATTTACTGATCCTCTTGTTATTCCAAACCTAAATTATTTCTTTGGTAGAAAACATAAGAACTTTTAAGGATGTTGATGCTGCTCTTTTATTTAAAAAAGCATATTTGTTATGCCTTTGAAAAAAAAAGAGGATACTAATGTGATTTAAAAAAATCAATATTGTGTTTTTTTCTGAAATACTTTTTTTATAATGTAATGTCTTTTTGCAATAAATAAATTAATAAAGCACAATCTGCTCTAATAACCTATTATATTAGGGTTTGAAATTATTATATTTAACCAAAACTACCATATGTGCAGTAATTCATATATATTTTAAGCAGGTATCATTTGTAGCATTGTGTTTAACATGTCATTTTCAGCAATGCTGAAGAGAAAGCGTGACAGAAATGAGTCAAATGATCATCCTCTTGAGAAAGTGAGAGTGGACAGAGATAAGAAGAATAAAGAACATCTACTGACAGAAGAAAATGATGGTAAAAGTACATGCACAGTAAAACAATGTATGTTTTCAGTATATCCACAATCAACAAACTGATTTTATTCCCTACAGCATCATTTAAGCTTAATTGTCTGAGACGCTGCTCAAAGAGAAAACATGACAGAAATGAGTCAAATGATCATCCTCTTGAGAAAGTGAGAGTGGACAGATATAAGAAGCATAAAGTACAAGAACATCTACTGACAGAAGAAAATGATGGTAAAAGTGCATGCACAGTAAAACAATGTATGTTTTCAGTATATCCACAATCAACAAACTGGTTTTATTCCCTACAGCATCATCTACATTTAATTGTCTGAGACGCTGCTCAAAGAGAAAACATGACAGAAATGAGTCAAATGACCAGGATGAGAAGCAAAAAGAACAAGAACATCTGCTGACAGAAGAAACTGATGGTGAAAGCACATGCACAGTAAAATAATGTCTGTCTTCAACATATCCACAATCAACACACTCTCATGAACATAGGCGCTGATCTCTTTAGTGCTCGGGACTTGAGCACCCACAGAAATGGCAGAGCACCCCCGATATTCTCCATTCACAGTAATCAATAAAAAAATTGATTGAGAAAAATTCAGTAGGCTACTCTTGAAAAACTAACAAAAAGTATAATTAGTTAGAAAGGCGAGAGCCAATGAGCAATTGCTATGACTGACATAAAACGTCTTCTGTTACTATCATAACCTCGGTTCCCTGAGAGGCGGGAACGAGACATTGCGTCAGCTGACGCTGCGGGAAATCTTATGGGCTATACGCCAGCTTAGAACAGCTGGCCAATTGTCGCGAATTATGCAAATACTGACAGGCAGTATAAAATGCATGGGTGCGACAATTGTGTCAGAATCATGACTGAACGCTGCAAAGCTGATCGAACAGCGAACAAGGCGGCTAACACAATGTCTAGTTCCCGCCTCTCAGGGAACCGAGGTTACGATAGTAACCGGAGACGAATCCCTTTCGAGAGCGGTAACTTCTACATTGCGTAGCTTACGCTGCTGGAACTGCATTAAATCCCGCCGTGAGTGTAGTGAAGATAAGCCTGGAGAATACGGGGCCAAGCTACACAGCCACGGAAGAGACAGGCAGTCAGCCAATAGCCGCACTGCTAGGAGTGCTCGCATCTGATAGGCGGAACTAGACCAATGAGACATCAGCTCCGACCCTATCAAAATGTGCATATACAAACGCAATGAAAGCGAAGGCTGCACTGATCCAGGCCAGACACAACACAATAAGCATTTAAGTATTGACAGTCAGATCTCACACAGCCCTGCGCTGATTGGACCAGAAGAACCGGGAGCGGTGGATTTTTGCAAAACAAATAACAGGCTCCAGGTGGAGGTAGAAGTGTGTTTTTTTTTCTAAAACCGGCTGATTTGTGTTGTTCTGTTGGAGCATAGCGTCGGTTTCAGTGAATATGATTAAAAAAAATATTGCAGACTTCAGCTTTAATGAGCACGCATGCTGTATTTAGTTCATTATCACTGAACTTATATTTAAGTTCCTCCTTACATTAAGTATTTAGTTTGTTGTCCGGTATTGTTCATGGCTCGCATCAATATGGATTTCCAGAGTTTACTTTGTTTTAATAAACACACTTCTATTTGAATCTTCTTCATCATCTTTGGACTGAAACGTGATAGAATACCAGACCCTCAAATTGAAAAGAAAATGGATTTTGCAGTGAAACTCATCTACTCTCTATCTTGGAGTACTCTGCCCACCAGTCAACTGGCTGCAAGATCCAACTTGGATGATGAGACAATCAAGTGTCTTTATTGGTTTGGGGTGAACTATTACAGTCCCCATTGACTAACCAGACACGGGAAAAGGAACGGCCATTCGTTGATGACCACTGCAGAGCCCGAGCACTCGCCCATGGCATTAAAAGAGCCTGAGCCCACCGCAGAATTAGAGACCGCGCGGAAGCCTGCCACAGACCCTAAACCAATGCCAATGCCCGCAACAGAGCCAGAGCTTGAAGCCACGTCTGTCCCTCCCCTTATTCCACCCAGCCTAAAGCCTTAATCCTGCCCACTTCTAAGACTTCATAGCTGTGAATAATACACCCACCCTGCTTCCCTCTCCCACCTCCTCTGCCCATATCAGTCACTCCTTCTGCCCCGCCTTCAATGGCGCTCGTCTGTCCCTCGGCTCCACAGTTGGAACTAGAATGTACGTTGGTGCCCACTTGGATCTCCTGGGCACCAGTTCTGCGTTGGAGTGTGGATACCCTGAATTCGCTTCGGGCCACCATTCCTGTAAAACCACCTCGGCCCATTGACCAGTCGGCCCCACCTTGGCTCCTCACCCCCTCGGCTCCACCTGGGACAGTTGTCCTCACGGCTCCACCAGACGTCACTCTGCCTGCGGTGTGAACTTCCGGGCCTCTCACTGTGCTTCATCCCTGCACCCCTTGGGCTCCGTCAGGCTCCGCCCTCCTTCCCGATATGTCTTGGTCCTCGGTCATACCCGAGTCATCTCAGTCCACCAGGAACCTGGCCTGAAATGGGTGTTTAAATTAAGGAAAATGTCCAAAATGAGCAGTTTTGGAAACACTAATGCTAAGAGCTAATCCTGACTTTGAGGGAGAGAATTAAGAGCATGGTTGTGGCGAGCGAGAAGCTCAAACTTATGTGAAGTTAGACATACTACCTAGTATCACTTTTGTAGTGTCAGACACTGTTGACAGGAAAGATAAAGCTTTGAGGGAGATGGTTGGAAACTGCAGAGGAAAATGGCAGTGCATCATGCACCTCTGAGAGGTGAGAAGGGGTAAAAACAGGACTTGTTTCTGAAAAAGAGAGGTGACACCTGTAGTCTCTCCTCCTAGAGCTTTAAAGCTACAACCACAAAACGTGGGTCAGACCTTCAGACTGATCTGACTTAGGTTGCTATATCTTTTCTAACTGATTTTTTTGTTTTTGTTTTCTGACATTGTTTTCATTAAACGGAGGATCAAAACTACGAACAGTACCATAGACTTTCATCGAGGGGGTCAAAACTTTTATACAATAACTCTAATAGAAGCTGTGTCCAAAATCGCCCCCTAGACCCTCATGCACTATTCCCAACATTACTGAGAAAAGACCGTCTGTTTTCTCAGTATGGAGTGGGACTCTGTCCAACCAACGGGTACGTACAGTCGAATTTTTAAGTTCACATTACTTTAAAAAAATTGAGGAAACTGGTTGCCCTAAAAAATTTAAGTAAATTCAACTTATCCGGGTTAACAGTATGGCTGTGTCTTCCCACCATAAACCGACGATAAATGCACTTTACATTTGACGCACAACACACAAGTACATTTGTCAGGAGGCCACTTATTTTCCTAAGTTTGCCTTATAATATCTGTTCAGTTTTTAAATTGTAGGTAGTGTAATCCCGTCTTTACTTGCTCAGCGATATTCTCTTCAAACGGTTGCTTTGTACAACACTATACACTATTGTACAACAAATTGTTTTGAATGAATAAAGAAGCATTTTAAATGTAATACACTTACACTTCAATATATTTTTTAGGTTCAAGAAAAGACAAAGAACTTGAGGGGAAAGAGCAAGATCAGATAAAAGGTGAACAAGTGGAATCTAAGAAACAGAAACAAGCAGAAAACCTGGTAAGAAGAGAAGAGGAGAGACAGAATGAAGAGGAGGAACTGAGAAGAGAAGAAGAGGAAAAACTAAGAAGAGAAGAAGAGAGACAGATTCGAGAGGAAAAACATAGAGGAGAAGAAGAGGAAAGACTGAATCAAGAGGAAAAACATAGAGGAGAAGAAGAGGAAAGACAGAAACTAGAGGAAAAACATAGAAGAGAAGAAGAGGAGAGACAGAATCAAGAGGTAAAACATAGAGGAGAAGAAGAGGAGAGACAGAATCAAGAGGTAAAACATAGAGGAGAAGAAGAGGAGAGACAGAATCAAGAGGAAAAACATAGAAGAGAAGAAGAGGAGAGACAGAATCAAGAGGAAAAACATAGAGGAGAAGAAGAGGAGAGACAGAAACTTGAGGAAAAACATAGAGGAGAAGAAGAGGAGAGACAGAATCAAGAGGAAAAACATAGAGGAGAAGAAGAGGAGAGACAGAATCAAGAGGAAAAATATAGAGGAGAAGAAGAGGAGAGACAGAATCAAGAGGAAAAACATAGAAGAGAAGAAGAGGAGAGACAGAATCAAGAGGAAAAACATAGAGGAGAAGAAGAGGAGAGACAGAATCAAGAGGAAAAACATAGAGGAGAAGAAGAGGAGAGACAGAATCAAGAGGAAAAACATAGAGGAGAAGAAGAGGAGAGACTGAATCAAGAGGAAAAACATAGAGGAGAAGAAGAGGAGAGACAGAATCAAGAGGAAAAACATAGAGGAGAAGAAGAGGAGAGACCGAATCAAGAGGAAAAACATAGAGGTGAAGAAGAGGAGAGACAGAATCAAGAGGAAAAACATAGAGGAGAAGAAGAGGAGAGACAGAATCAAGAGGAAAAACATAGAGGAGGAGAAGAGGAGAGACCGAATCAAGAGGAAAAACATAGAGGAGAAGAAGAGGAGAGACAGAATCAAGAGGAAAAACATAGAGGAGAAGAAGAGGAGAGACAGAATCAAGAGGAAAAACATAGAAGAGAAGAAGAGGAGAGACAGAATCAAGAGGAAAAACATAGAGGAGAAGAAGAGGAGAGACAGAATCAAGAGGAAAAACATAGAGGAGAAGAAGAGGAGAGACCGAATCAAGAGGAAAAACATAGAGGTGAAGAAGAGGAGAGACCGAATCAAGAGGAAAAACATAGAGGAGAAGAAGAGGAGAGACAGAAACTAGAGGAAAAACATAGAAGAGAAGAAGAGGAGAGACAGAATCAAGAGGAAAAACATAGAGGAGAAGAAGAGGAGAGACAGAATCAAGAGGAAAAACATAGAAGAGAAGAAGAGGAGAGACAGAATCAAGAGGAAAAACATAGAGGAGAAGGACAAAAACCAAAAGGTAAATGTCGTCAAGTCACCTTTATTTCTATATTGTTTGAAAACCGATTTGGGTTAACGCGATTATGAAATCGCTGTGATTATCTGTTATGTGCAGCTTGTCAGTGAAGCACGGCTCAGTAAACGCTGCTCACTCTGAAACCACTGCGAGTTTGAGTTGCTTATATCGTGCATTTGAAAAAGCAACATTGGTAAAACAAATCTTGCTCCATGCTTCATCTTTCCTCAAAGTAGTGCGAACGACAGACAATCTGCATTAATAGAGAGTTATAGGTAACAGCGGCCCACAAGCAGAGGTTAAACGCTCAGCTCCATCTACTTCAGCACCAAATATATACATTTTGTTGATTGAAAGTTTGTAATAATTGCCTAATATTAACTCTAATTTTGCCCATCGCGACGATAACTGAGCTTCTCATCTGAGCTCTCAAAAACCCCTCGTCAATGTCAAAGTGTTTGAGTCCAATCAAAGCTAGTAGCTTTTGTCCAGAGGCATATGAGCAATAGTATGATCATCAAAAATCAGTTTCAGCTACCTTTTCTTTCCTAAATTAATCAATATGTTTGGACTGATCTATTCATTTAATTAATTGTTCAATTGCTCACTCATAAAGAAAGTCACTTGTCATCGCCTTCGGGCTTAATAATGCAAGTTGTGCAAACACGAACAAGCGGAGTGATACAAACAGTGAAAAGTCGAAAACATTCGGATTCGTTAAAGCTACTGTTGTCCATTTTTTTGGGCCTTCAAAACACCGTTAAATGCACATGTCGAGATCAGGAACGTTTCTCGGGGGGGGGGGGGGGGGGTTCAATCAAACAACATAAACTGCCAAAGACATTGGCCCTGATTCCCTTAAATCAACATCATTTTCTTGTTTAAAAAGATCTTTACATATTTGCCAAACAATATTTTCAAACATGTTCAATTTCATACATTTTCTGAGGGTGAAATCCGTTGCCTGCCTGTTAACATTAAAAGTAAAAAAAATAATAATAAAGTATTGTATTGTAATAATGTATTGTAAAGTATTTCTCTTTGTTTGAATAACTCTACCTTACACATTAATACTGGAAAAAAAAAACTTTGGTGTAAAAACACAGTAAGTCATTTTACGGCTCGATTTTGAATGATGACCATTCACCGTAAATAAGGGCTCCCCCTTAGCCTGGGAAAACCCAGACAACTTCCGGCAAATTTAGATTTGCTCTGAAAGTTAGTCTGGCAGAGCTCATTCAAGCCCATTTCCAATCCGTCGAAATCGAGGCACCAATCAGAAGCGTTGGGGCGGCTTTACACGATGACGACAGTGCTGGGATTTTGAAGCAGATTTTAGCCTACAGTACAAAGATGGCTGCCGCCGTCGAACATCACTCGTTCGAATCAGCGATCGCGTCTGTTTTAAGCGATTTGAACATTTCCTTTTTGTTAAAAACCGAGCAAAGAACAATATTCTTTATTGTATATTAAGAAACATAAGATGTTTCTCCGCCGCTCTGCATACGTCATCTCCTTCAGCGCTCTGATTGGTTTTAGGTCCATCCGTGACGTCCGTTAGTGACGCCCCTCTGGAAATGATTTGTCTATGACGCTTTGCCAGACCATAACTCAGTTACAACTGAGAATGGTCTGGTTTTAACCAGGCTAGCTCCCCCTCCTTATAAAAGCCAATTCAACCACTGCTCACAAGTGATCAGCAGAAGTTTTAAGTTTTTTGAACACCATCTTTCAAAAGCAAGCGGTTTGCGAATCCTGCATTGAACTCTGAGATTTGAGAAGCAGTCGTCAGTAAAATAAAGGGAACACAGCAATAGTTTAGGATTATACTGCTGTGATGTCGTGGTAAAGATGAATTTTAACAACTGATTCTTCACATGCTCGTCCTTAGGCAGTGAAAAAAAACTGCCTTTACCGTCACATATAGACCACAGCATCTTCTGGACATGATGCTGTCCAGTATCCACAGGAATTGACCTATGGCTAAGCCACGCCCCCTCCGCTCACTCGGACACACAGTCAACACTCGGTGGCAGGCGCTGTGGCAGCTGTCACAGTAGGAGACATTTTTCACAGGAGTCAATTGATGATTTTTGGAGACAGAAAGATTATATATCATCTCAAAGTCACCAAAAGGGCCTTAACTATCCATTGGCGTTATATTAATAATTTTATTGTTGAGAAGTTCGATGAAAAGCTTCAGCTCCAGGCAAAGATTTAGAGGTCACAGTGTAAACGTGATAAACCGCATCAGAAAGTTGTCTAAAATGTTGAGCTTCTTTAATATGTAATTAATGGTTCATGATCAGATTAGATATGTACAGGTCTAAGGTGCATCCGTTTCCAGGACAAGCCTTTTCACTGTCTTCACCAAGAGCACCTCTCCGTTAGTTTAGTGCTATTTACATGAATCCTTCAGCACAACATTGCTAACGTTGTTATCTCGGTTATTTACAGATACGTTAATGAAGCTAAGTGACATGATGTACAACGCAGCTAGAAGCTAACGTTAACATTTGCTAATGTTAGGCTAAGAGTGAAAGAAGAAGCAGAATTCTCTGTTATATTAGACACTTTGGTTACACAAGAAAGTCATTGTGTAAATCAAACCTCCATACGCCTACTGTATATGTTAACTCTCTATTTCATACTTCCATTTAAAATAATATTAAAGGGATAGTTCACCCAAAAATGTAAATTCTGTCAGTATTTACTCGCCCTCATGTTGTTCAACCCCGTCAGACCTTCGTTCATCTTCGGAACACGAATTAAGATATTTTTGATGAAATCTGAGCGCTGGATCACTCCTCCACACTAGTCCATCGGCTTCTTCAGGGACTGAAACTTGCCGGCCTCGAAAAGTTATTAAAAACATCGTTAAAATAGTCCGAGTGACTACAGTGGCTCAATCTTAAGTTCATCAAGCGACGAGAATACTTTTTGTGCGCAAAAACAAACATAAATAATGACTTTATTTCAACTATTCATGTCCTTCTCGTGGGCCTCTAGTCAGTTAAGCTAGTATGTTAGCGTAGAGCTACGTCACACGCAGGCTCACTATTGGCCGACGCGGGTCATGTGTGTGATGCGTGTGACGTACAACAACAGAAGCTTACGCTGTTACACTAGTTTAACTGACTAGAGCCCCACGAGAAGGACATGAAGAGTTGAATAAAGTCGTTATTTATGTTTGTTTTTGCGCACAAAAAGTATTCTCGTCGCTTGATGAACTTAAGATTGAGCCACTGTCGTCACTCGGACTATTTTAACGATGTTTTTAATAACTTTTCGAGGCCGGCAAGTTTCAGTCCCTGAAGAAGCCGATGGACTAGTGTGGAGGAGTGATCCAGCGCTCAGATTTCATCACAAATATCTTCATTCGTGTTTCGAAGATAAATGAAGGTCTTACGGGGTTGAACAACATGAGGGAGAGTAAATACTGACAGAATTTACATTTTTGGGTGAACTATCCCTTTAATATCAAATCACTTTGTTAAATTGATTTCGAAGGAAACATTGGATTAAGGAACCAGGGGTCCACATGCTATCTGAACTCAGTGCTGCAGATCCTGTTCATGACAGAGGATTTCAGAAATGCTGTGGAAGAGTGAGATTTTCTTATTTTTATTGTATTGGAGATCATTAATGCTGCTGAATAAAATTCCCAGTTTTAACAGCTCTGTTTTACAGGGTCAAGCCAATTGATGTTTATATTGCACAATTGTTTATGGATTTAAAGTGTAGAAAGAAAAGCGTTGCCACCACTGAGAGAATCACAGATGCACTGAACGTTAATGGTAGGATTTGTATTTGTCATTTACACATACCATTTTGTAATGAAAAAGTGATCATATTTAATGGTGAATTTAGTATTGACACTGAAAAAAAGAATAGTATTATTCTATCATTTAATTATCTATATTATTTCATCAGTTTATGAACAGCAGGATGCAGCAGAATTTTTCCAGAAGATTATGAACATGGTGAATCCAGTGATGTCTAAGGTGATCAGACCCTACTAACTATGCACATTTTTATTGAAAGTTTTTTGGCTAGATTTAGTTTGATATAACTGGGCTGATGTTGAAAAATAAGAGACACTGTAAATCTATATTGTTATGGATGAAATGGTGAAAGACCAATGCTCTGCTGTCACGGTTTGGTTTTGTCATTGTCATGTTTCTGTCTTGTCATGTGATCCTGCTGTGTCTTTTCATTGGTTAATTGTCTGATCATTGTTCATGGGTGTCCCTTCTCTTGTTATTAGTATTTAAGCTCTCATGTTTGCCATGTGTTTTTGTCAAGTATTGTTTCCTGTAGTCAGTAGGGGCGTTTCCAGTACAGATTTGTTCAAAACTTCTGTGATGTTTTTGCGAAATGACGGCTTTCCATTAACCGATGTAGTGCAACTAAAACGTCATTTTTCCTCTCGCGATAATCATTCCAAAAATCATGGCGACAGATGTTGGTAGTTTTATGTATATCCCAGCCACTGCACTGGCCATTATTATTAGGAGACGTGTGTGTGTGTGTGTGTGTGTGTGTGTGTGTGTGTGTGTGTGTGTGTGTGTGTGTGTGTGTGTGTGTGTGTGTGTGTTTTGTCCAATCATTAATGGCAAGGAAAGACTCTGTGAGCGGCTCATATGAGGAGTTTCTGGTGTTTCTCCTCATTTCTGCTTCCAGCTCTTGATTGTGGCGTTTCTGTGAAGTTTATAATCCAGTATTCCTGCAATTCTTTTGTCTTTTATGAGTTTAATGAAGAACTGTCTCGTCTTCTGTCAAACACACCGTGTCATCTACATCAGGCGACTGTAAATACGCAAAAACTGTTTCCAATTTGCGAAAATATGTCTTTTTTGAATTGCCTGAAAAACCTCCTCATGCGAGCGTAAACACTTTTTTGCGATAAATGGGAGTTTTGCGAAATGGACGTGTTTCCATTGGGCGAATTTTCACTTTCAATATGCGCAATTTGAAGGATAATGGAAACGCGGCTACTGTTATGTAAGTCTATGTTCACGTTTATGCCCACGGTTTTGTTTCATGCCGTGCCTTTGTTTGGTTTAAATAAACTGCTCTTGGGTTCTCTAAGCTTGCCTTCAGTGGAATCCTTTACATCTGCAAAAGATAAGAACAGATTAATGTCAGTTTCCACAAACATATACAGGTATACCAGGGAGAGTTGGAGCACAACACCATGTGTAAAAACCCAGGAAAGGAGCATCCACTTGTGACGCGCCATGAATCCTTTTACATTATCCCCATCTGTATGGAGACGTATGGCATGGATTCCACCATAAACATGGTGAGCATTTTCAGTCAAGTCACTTTAATTATACAGCGCCTTTTACAACACAGAGTGTTTCAAAGCAGCTTTACAGAGGAAAATAATGCAACAGAGTTTGTCTCTGCAGATCTAGAAGAAAATAACATCATAGTCCATCTTAACCCTTAAGTTCAGTGATGTTTCATTTCTTTTGTAAAAAAAAAAAGTTATTGATTTAGTTAATTTATCTATACATCGTCTCTGGAGAAAACCGTGATGTCATCGTCCAGCTCAGATCACTTCTCATATAATGCTGTCAATGCAGCAGATCAATAATATTGTTGAATATTACACAATATATTCAGAGCGGTGACACTCGCATGTCACTCACATACAACATATTAAGCAACTTGTTGATATAATATTTATTCAGACATTACACATTGAACAGTATCAAGAATCAGATTTCCAATTAAAAGTTTATATTCATCCTTTAATATTTGGATTCTAGTAAAAATGTAATCTTTATAAAAAAAAACAATTAAAACACTGCTTTAAAACTTGTTTATTGTATTTCAGCAAAGTTCTTTTGACTCATATTTTCAACCAATCAAGACATGTGAGGACGACCAAGTGAAATGTCCAACTTGCGAAGAGCTGGTGGACACGGAAATAGTGAGTTGTAAATGGGTTATTATTATTACTATTATTAATTTTTTTAGCTTAATATATGAAATGTTATACATCACACTGACTTGGACATCACATTTATTTTCCCCCTACATTTATTGCATTTTAATTGCATTGCCCTATACATTTTTATAGAGCAGAACCAATCACACAGATGATGCTTTAATAATGAGGATTGCTGATTACTTAAACATACAATTGTAATAATCTGTTCTTTCTGTGTTTTTCTTTTCCAGAAGTGTAGCATACATAAACTCCCTCCAGTTCTGGTCGTGCAGCTGGAGCGATTTCAACTGGATTACTACACCATGAAATACAAGAAGAACAAGTCTTCAGTGAAAATTCAGTTCCGGTTATCAGTGGAAGTATGTTCAATTTGTGAATTATATGAGGGATTAAAAAATGCTATTAAATCATGTCTTCAGTTTAAAGGGAAAATTCACTCTAAACCTAATGAAGAACTGACAAGACATGATCTAACTTTTCACCAGCGTTGCACTCAAACATACAGTACACTGTAAAACTTGCTGTAAAAATCGGCCAAATCCAAACAGTAATATTAAAACCGTAATATGTTGTAGGAAGCAATGTCTAGGCTACAGGAACATACTGTATATCACAAGATTGAGATTATCGACACTCAGAGACTGTGTCAGAATCACACCTGATACCATCATCCACTATTCCCCATTAGTTAATGAAAGTCCCCCCAGTAAAGGCAATGAAAACCTGCTGATAACAAGCAGAATCACTGAAGGAGAGAGAATCATCAAGAACTACAACTGACTTACAGGCGAAATATCACAATATCGTGCAAAACTTCGTGTATTTCAGTATTTCAAATTAAAAGTTGACTTGGCCATTTCTAGCCCTGAAATACAGCTGATCTTTTATGTGAAAATCTAAAGCTCCTGAAATAATAATAATAGACTGAAGTATTATCTATTTTTTAGGAAGCATCCTAATGTAGCCTGTGAATTTGTCTTTCTATAATGTTATTTATGTTCAATGTTTAGCTTTATTGGGAAATTGCTTTGAGAATAGCATGATTTTTTATGTTAAAAAAGTGCGTTCACAATGCAAATTATGCCCTAACAATAAAAGCACACTTTTTTTGTGTGTGTTTTATTAGAAGGTTTGATATTCATTGTCAATTTATCCTTTTTTAAGGACTGTGCATTATACAGTATGTGGTAAAAAGTGTTCAAAACATGAACCAGTAACTTTGTGGCTGATTGGTGAATAGGTTTAAAAAGAAAAATGACTAATCTGTGTTATTTATTATGGGCACATTCAATTGTTTCTTAACTTTTTAATGAGTTCATCATTATTAGTTAATCATGTCTTTACATCACAACAGCTTTAAAAATGATTTTTATTCTGCTCATGTTTCATAATGGTTCAAGCAAGATAAGTGTAAATGTGTGTTTCCTCAGGATAGCAGTGGAGCTCAGCACAAGTATGGTTTATATGCGGTAGTGAAACACTCCGGATCCTTCTCTGGTGGACACTATTATGCTGTCATCAAGTCATTTGAGGATCATCGGTGGTACGAGTTTAATGACAGCTCTGTACGCAAGGTGACGTTTTAGATATTCAAATTAATTAACCAAGCATTAATACCATTGATCAGCCCTACCAAACGTGGCTGTTTTTCCACTAAGAAACAAACATTATGTTCATTTGATTGATACTGTGAAGCTGCTTTGATTTTCCATCCTACAAATATCCGAAGCCTCAAAACCTGCTCAATTTTTAAAAATATCTGGTTATAAATTGTATATTGTGCACATGTACGTATTGTGATGTTTTATGTGGTGTACATGTAATGTATGTTATTTTATTTGTTTACCTGCCCAGGGACAGCAGATGTACACTAGCTGTTAGCTAATTCTGGTGCAATTACTTTTAATTATGCATTGTCCCTGTAAAAATAAACAATAAAATGAAAATAAATGAATGAAATACAATCTATATTGTGAAAAGCGCTATATAAATATATTGACTTGAGATATTGGGCTAAAAATGCGTCCTGATATTCAGTGTGTATTTTGGTAATACTTTACAATAAGTGTCCATTTGTTAACTTGAACAGTGTTTCTTCTGTTGGCACTAGTCGGATCCCTTTAACATCATGAACAGAAATTGTACTGTTATAAAAAATGTGAGATGATTTCTGGGAATTCAGCAAACACAGAGTGAACGTATCAAAACGAAATATATTTTTTCCTCCCATCTCATTTTTTTCCACCCTTCCGCATGACTCCGTAGAATTCGATCTTTATGTGCAATTATTTATGTCTGAAATATTAATGTTCTTGTGGTGTGTTGTAATGTGTTTTATGTTCCTCTTTTGCCTTTCCAGATGGAGGATTTAAAAAACCCCTTCCACTGTAATGAGGCCTACTTTCTTCTGTACAAAAGAAGTGCAGACGACTCGGGTATCTATTCATTTACACACCAGAAATACATCAACAATCTGACGGCTGACTTTAAAAAGAGAATGACCTAAACTATGTCAATATAAAAGATCTGATCAATACAATACATGACCAAATGATCAAATAAGTTGAAATTTCTGAGAGATCAAATCGAAAACTTTGGCTTGTGATGACCTTCTTGAGAAGTGTGTGTAGCTCCAAAAAGCACCGAACATGTGCATTACTTTTATACTGCTTTTATGTACTTTTTGGAGAGCTACAACTTTGGTCCCTATTGACTGTCATTGTGTATACACAATAATGAGAGAATTTTCCCAGCATGCAATTCTGCGTTTAAAAGTCGTCTAATAGCCGCCCAAACACAGCCCTGATGTCTATAGGCTAAAACAAGGTGACATTTGGACGTCTAAAATAATAGACGTCTAAACCATCGCACAAGAATAGACTCGTCATCAATTAGAGAACAAAGAAATGAAACCAAACACTTGTAATCACTGTTGACTCGGCTTACATGATGGAATATCAAAGCAAGTTATTTTGGCAAAAACGACATGAAACCAAATTTAAGGTTATTTTGGCTAGAAGTGTGTTACTCACAGCCGGGCTATATCGGCTCTATGGTTAATCTATGATGGTCTATTGCTTGCTGGGATTCATTTTTGCTTGAATTATTCCTTTAACTATTCCTGATCCTCAACCTACAGAAAATGCTCCTCAGGATCCAGGGAATCGGTCAGAAGAGGAGAATAAAGAGACCAATGCAACAGCAAACACCCAACAATCACCATCAGACGCATCGAAACCTGCAACACAATCTCTGTCAGATCAGGAAATACAGCCACTGATGCTCTGGAAGAAAACATGACGCATAAAGAACGGGGGGTGTTAACTTTTGAACAGGATGATCGGGGTAAATTGTACCTATTTTGTCTTCTGGGAAACATGTAAATAGCTTCTGAAGGCCAGTACTAAATAAAAAAAATAAGATTTAACCAAATGTTCAATTTTTTAAGGACAATTGTTACTGTATTCACATACTGTTCTGTATACTATACGATATACTAATAGTAAAGTATACTGCATAGTATACAACAGTTCACATTCTGAAAAACGGAAAAACAGGTCCCAGGCACTCAGACACGTTAAAGGAGAAGGATAACGTTAAAAAGCCTTTATTGGAAACGGCTTAAGACATGATAAAAATACATGAGCCAACATGTTTCGACCAACAAGTGGTCTTCTTCAGGGCAAAGTAACACAAGCTATGAGAATGGCAACACATTATACATTAAGTCCCACATATAACCAGAAGGAATTCAGTTAACCCAATGAGGCCTAATGCAATATATTAGCCCAATCCGGTGTTTACAATCAGGTGTAAGGGCATGTCCACACTTATATGTTTTTGTTTGAAAACGTACATTTTTCTCTCCGTTTTGGCCTTCCGTCCACACTGAGACGGCGTTTTAAGTCAACGAAAACGTAGCTTTTGGAAACGCTCTCCAAAGCGGATACATTTGAAACGCCGTTTTCGCGCTGTAGTGTGGACTGAAGCCGGAGGGATTTGAAACCGATGACGTAAGTTTAGTCATGTGATCCATGTTGTACCAATAGATATTCATGTTGACCGGAAACGCCAGTGTGGACGGAGAGCGTTTTTAAACGAAAACGCCGTTTTTCAAATGTATCCGGATTAATGTAGACGCAGCCTAAGAGGATAGCAGAAGCACACATGATGAGCACAACAACAGGTGAAAAGCATCAAAAAAATCAAAAATAATAATTCCTCTAAAGCAATCTCCCTCACCTAAGGTAATCTGGAGAGGAAAATCAGACAAAAATCATGTATTAAGCAAAAAAAAAAAAACGTAAGAATATCATAAAAAACACTTGAACTCAACTACTGTAAAATAAGTTGAGTTGACTCAACCAGCGCGAGTCATTTTGATCCCTCAACTGGATGCGCTCCGTTATCAGCTCTCAATGAGCACATTGAGTTCAAGTGGTTTTATGATAGGGTTTTTGTCTTATGTTTTTTTTATTTTTATGCTTAATACATGATTTTTGTCTGATTTTCCTCTCCAGATTACCTTAGGTGAGGGAGATTGCTTTAGAGGAATTATTATTTTAGAGTTTTGTGTTGCTTTGGTGTTTCACCTGTTGTTGTGCTCATCATGTGTGCTTCTCCTCCTCTAAGACCTGATTGCCGGATTGGGCTAATATATTGCATTAGGCCTCATTGGGTTAACTATATTCCTTCTGGTTATATGTGGGACTTAATGTATAATGTGTTGCCATTCTCATAGCTTGTGTTACTTTGCCCTGAAGAAGACCACTTGTTGGTCGAAACATGTTGGCTCATGTACTTTTATCATGACTTAAGCCGTTTCCAATAAAGTCTTTTTAACGTTATCCTTCTCCTTTAACGTGTCTGAGTGCCTGGGACCTGTTTTTCTTCCCCTACCCCCAGAGCACATATCACAGACTTCATGTTCTTCTCCTGAGCGCCTGCTGAACCTACAGTTCACATTCTGTAATGGGTTTAAACTAATTCATAAATATGGTTCAAATATGAGGATTCCTCCCAAAGGTTTCTTGAAATTTTACATTGCTTTAGATTACAATTACAGCTGCCACAAATTACAGCATTTTTTTACATTTATACCTTGTTTTTCTAGAAATACAGCTTTTTTAAAAAGTTTGTTTTGGCTGAACTTTGGTAATTGGCAGTTGAATCTTAAATTTAGTCTGTGTACAGTGAGGTTACAAAATCACACAGGGATCTTTGATATTTACAAAAGACAAGACTTTGCTTAAAAGTGAAACCAGAAGTCTAACTTAACTAGCTTGTTTTGGGAGTTAATGTTGTGTAGTTATCAGCAGTTAAACACATTCCCCTTGTAAAAGAGCTCACACCACTGTGTTGTTGCTTTCGTTTGTGTTCATGCAAAACATAAATCACACAGGAATTCCTTATTATTATTTCCTTATTCCTGGATCAGCTGTAAAACACACAGTAAAAAATTGTTTTATTAGGTGCGATTATGTCATCTGCACATATAAACACATCATAACTGTCATATCTTCATGCATTTGGCCACTCTTCAACACACATGAAAGAAAACAAACAAACTCATAAACCATATCAATATTTTTAATCAAACAAGCACGATTGCTCAGTCAATATACAAAACAACGGTAATTTTGATGGTTTATTAAAAGTACTTTTTACACATAAAAAGTTCTCATATGAGATAATATGAGTGAGGTAGAACTGCTGATAAAGGCATATGGTTTTTATGTTGATTTGAGTTATCAAAACTAGATTTCTATGGTTTACGTTTAACAATTTGCTATTCATCGCTATATGGATGTCGACATATTTAGAATAATCAAAACTGCCATTGTTAGCCTATTATAAAAAAAAATGCTTTTTTGCTTTTTAATAACCATCTAAAACATTTCAATCAAAATATATCTCTCTAATATTATAGGGGATCTTTTTTAAAATTAAGATGAGCACATTTTCTGTTATTGTATTATAAAACTATGAATCAACAGAAAGTCCCACACGTGTAAAGCATGTGCTTGCTGACAGTGGCGCCTGGTGGCTGGTTTTGGCAGTGCATAATATTTGCAGTATTTTACGTTTTTATGGTACCTCTCGAGAAACATTTTTTTGAATGGAAGAAAAAAATGGAAGAA